>JANRMT010062790.1:63539367-63563180 GCA_026402145.1 Polypterus bichir lapradei | reverse complement strand
ATGGAAATAACCCTTAAACTTTTTACCTTTGCAGATGTATGATGCAACCTTTACTAACTTATGCTGTTTGTAAAAATCCATCACACGTAACCAAATGGGCTTTTTTTTATTATCTCTGTTTACAGATTTCACTCTGTAGGTTTTACCCTCTGGCAGATATAATCAGCTACAAATTTAACTGCATAGTCAAAACTCTTTATTCAGAACTAGTTGCCCATTTAGAGAAGGGACTTTCACGGATGCTTGGAGATTGGGGCTTGTGGGAGTGGTGTGTGTGTGTGTGTATGTGAGGGATAATTTGTTTGCTTGAAATGGACTAACTAATACTGGGCTAGATTGTGTAGAATTTGGGAGTAAAATATAGCAGCCTTGACTGAGGCACTAATTCATTTTCATCTGAAATTACTAGAGTTTAAACGAATAAAATAATGTAGAATTGGAAAAAGCCAATTTAGTTGAGTAACAAAAAATTGTTGAAAAAATATGTGTATTTATGTAACACAAAAAAAAACAAACATAAGTTATTTGATTTAACAAAATGTTCTATAAAAGATTGTTAAAACTGATCTGATGTTCATACCCACCTGGCTTGTGGCTCCGGGGTGATCATTCCTGTAATACTCAGCATTACTTGTTTGTAGCTGTATGTTGGAACCTCCTGCTACCTCCTCCTGCTATGCTTTCTGCTGCTCTGCTATCACCGCTTATCTGCGCAACCTCACCCTGCTACAGCTGGGCTGCTTCTCCACTGCTATCAGATCAGATCAGAAGTATTGCTCAGTATCATGCTGAAATACTCTTGTAACAAACTCCTTTATATTAAACAGTTTGTCCAGAGTAAATGGTCTGACTGGAATATCCTAAAAGATACCGGTATTTTGCGGCGCCTGAAATATGTACATTACGGGTCAGGTCACCTCCACTGCCGTGCTGCGAATGAAAAGATCACAGGCAGCATCTACTCAGGAATATGCCGTCCTACTCATGGCCCTGGAAATAGAAGTGTCAGTGTGACAAATTTACAGTATGTGAAAATAAACTCCGGTCACAGCCCTGTGCAAAAAGAAATCTCATAAACTAATATTGCATTGTTTAATTCAAGATCTCTTAATGGCAAACCATTGGTACTGTCGGAATTCATCATTGATACCAAACTAGATATGTCGTGCTTAACGGAGACTTGGCAAAAACCAAATGAATTTATGTCTCTCACGGAGGCAACGCCACCTTGTTACGCTTTCCTCATAGAGCCTCATAGCTCAAGACAAGGCAGAGGACTTGCGGTAATTGTCAGAGTGGATTTAAACATCAAAAGAATCCCAATTTATTGTCCATTGTCTTTTGAGTGTCTGGCTCTTAAACTAATAACGGAATGAGGTCCTGTCTTACTCATTCTTCTTTATCGTCCTCCAAAATACAGTGCATCCTTCTTATCTGATCTGACTGAACTATTAACCCACTTAAGTTCTTTTTCCCAGAGAGTCATTCTTCTTGGTGATTTTAACATCCATATTGACATCCCCTCATCTAAACTGAGAAATTAATTTCTATCCTTACTGGACTGTTTTGACTTGACACAACATGTTGATTTCCCCACCCACTCGGTGGTCATATATTGGATCTGATCTGCACATCTGGATTATCTGTTGTCAACACTTACAGCACTGATTTGGGACTCTCTGACCATAAAGCAGTACTTTTCACTGTCTCATTACCTCTCCCTCTTCTTACCTGTAAACAACAAATTTCTTACAGAAACCTTAAAAATATCTGTCCCTCTATCCTTTTATGAATCCATTTCTGATTTTTTACTGTCTTCACCTATTCCATCAACACTAGATAGTCTTGTTGACCACTATAACACAGCCCTTCATTCAGCATTAGATAAAACAGCTCCTTTAAAACATAAGGAGGTTTCCTTTAAGCGTTCAGCTCCTTGGTATAATTCAGAATTGTGATCTATGAAAGCAGCTGGCCGAAGCCTGGGGAGAATGTCACGCAAGTCTGGCCTCACCGTGCGCATCCAGGCTTTCTCTGACCACCAAAGAGCTTACAGAGAAGCACTAACTGTTGCCAAGAACACCCATTATGGCAGATTAATAGAAAGTGGTCATGCCAACCCAAGGGTTTTGTTCTCTGTAGTTAATAAACTACTCAAACCCGCATCTGGCCCAACTACCTCTTCTATGGAAGTCTGTGAGAAATTCCTCCACGTTTTCCGTAACAAAATTAAAGATCTAAATAATTCAACTAACATAAATACATCATCTATTTATATCTTTCCCTATTTTCCCACTCCATCCAATTCCTTCTCTAAGTTCTCACCAGTCACATCTCCTTTTGTTAATGACCTGCTTTGTAAGATTAGGCAGACTGCTTGTGTAGTGGACCCCATGCCCACCACACTATTTAAATCCTGCCTTCATGCCATAATCCTGACTATTACAATAATAATAAACTCATCCCTTGACACTGGCTTTGTGTCGCTCACTTTTAAAATTGCTTCTGTAACCCCAATGTTAAAAAAGTGGTCTTGATGCTGACAATCTTAACAATTTTCAGGCTATTTTCTACTTACCTTTTCTGTCAAAAGTCCTTGAGCGTGTTGTAGCTTCACAACTCACCAACTACTTACAGTAACTTCTAATAATTTGATGGAACCCTTTCAGTCTGGTTTCAGGGCGCAACATAACTGTGAAACTGCTCTGCTACGGGTAACCGATGATTTGCTTATGGCAGCAGACTCTGGACAAACCAGCATATTAATTCTGTTAGACCTCAGTGCAGCATTTGACACTGTCAGACATGACATTCTATTGTCCAGAATGGAGAACATGCTGGGTATCTCTGGCACTGCCCTCCAGTGGTTCAAGTCCTATCTGACTGATAGGCAAGAGTTTGTTAGTCTTGGCAGCAGCAGGTCCAGCACACCGCCAGTCATACAAGGAGTTCCACAGGGCTCTGTCCTCGGTCCTCTGCTTTTCTGTATTTAGATGCTTCCCCTTGGCCATATTATTCGTAGCTTTGGACTGGGTTATGATTTTTATGCAGACGATACTCAACTCTATTTCAATGTTAAAAGTGGAACTTTATTAGAGCTTTCTCAGCTCACAACTTAATAAAATAAGCTGTTTCCCGGTCAATCTTGGTGGTGATCTCATCAGACCTGCCTCTACTGCAAAGAATCTTGGTGTCATTTTTGATTCCTCCCTTTCCTATTCCACCCACATAAATCAAATTAAGAAATGTGCTTACTTTCACGTCCGTAACATATCACGTGTTCGCTCCTTCCTCTCCTTTTCTAATGCTGAGAAACTTGTCCATGCTTTTATCACATCCCACATCGATTATTGTAATTCCCTACTGGCAGGTGCCCCTTCTAATCTTATATCACAGCTCCAGCTTATTCAAAACTCAGCTGCAAGAGTCCTTACTCAAACCAGCAACAGTGAGCACATAACTCCCATCCTGCTTCACCTTCACTGGCTCCCTGTGTCTTATAGAATTGAATATAAAATTCTATTAATAACCTACAAAGCCTTAAATAACCTTGCCCCAAACTACATCAGTGACCTTCTCCATCACTATGTGCCTGTCCGCCCACTAAGGTCCTCTGATTCTGGCAATCTTGTTGTTTTTATATATATATATGAATGACCTCCAAAGAGCGCGGAGACTTTTGATCACGTGAATGTGTCTGCAAAAAGTGCCGTCTCCTGCCCAGCAAAAGTCGAGCAGCCGGCGTGAGCACATAGCTGTGCCGGCCTTTGAGACGCTGACTGCGCTTCTGCCTTAAGTGAGCACTTTTAATTTTTTTCATCCTCCCCCTGAGCTATAGCCCAGACAAGTGCAAACACGGGACCCCTTTTCTACACCGCGGCAAAATAATATTAAGGCGCTTCGCACTTTATTTTGCACGTATACGATTATGAGGTGGTCAGCTCGGATTATGAAGACACGCACAGGAGTGGAGGACTGACAGTGCCGTCACAGCCGATTAATAGCTGGGACGTCTCACCAGTGTGCACAAGACCCACCGCGACTGTCCCCAAAAGGCGCTCATATCGTCAGCGAAAACATCTCTCTACACTATATAAAAGAAAAAGGCAACTTTCCTTTCTTTACACCTTTTTTCCTTTTATCCCAAACCAAAGCCTTTCTCTCTTAACACTGCAGAGGACACAAAACTAATTTTATTTAATTGCTGGTAATGCCGGTAAGGCACATTACCAGAGGCAGAAATTTGGACGTTCACATAGAAAATGTAATTTCTATACCACAGCCATCGTGTAGCACCTTTCAAAAGGGATCTACTACCGAGAGATGATCCATATACATTTTAGCTGCTGTTAGTACTACTTACCTGTTCTGTTACACTGTCTTTAAAATGTTGTTTACCCGCAACCACTCTAGTAGTGCTCAATGCACCTTTACTTCTTAAAACGTTAATGTTTTACTGTTTAATAACTTATAGACTACATTTTATTATTTTCCCCTTGCACTCAGTGACCAAAGCTATACACACACATATAGACACATATATATATATATACACATATATACTGTATATATACCTGTGTGTATGTTTGTATGTATGTGTATATATATATATATATACACACACACACACACACAGACCTATCTACATTGTATATATATATATATACACACACACACACACACACACACACATACATACTTACATACATACACACACACAAATTATATATATGTGTGTGTATGTATGTATATATGTATGTATATGTGTGTGTATATATGATGTAGATAGGTATGCATATATATATATATATATGTATATGTAGATATGTATATAGATATGTATATATGTATATAGATATGAAGATATGTATGTGTATATGTATATATGTATATATAAGTTTATTTTGACCTTATTGTCACACATTCAATGAAAATAAATACACTATATAATAGCCAGCACAGATTTATGAAAAGAAGTGGCCGAACTTTTTGTCTTTTTGAACAGGAAGTAAGGAGTAGACAAAGCAAAGTTTATGACACATGTCCAACACATGTTCTTGATTCACAACACTTTTAATTCAGGACTAAACAGAAGATTAATTTTGAAACTAAAAGTCATTGGCATCTGAGGTAACTTTGAAAACTGCTTTTCAAGTGGGCTAAGTAGCCATGAACAAAGTGTACAGGTAAGAGGAGTCCCTCAAATGAACTGAGTTCGTCAATGAAGTCTATCAAGCAGTGGCAGTTTTAGCATAAAAATTCTGGAGGGACAACATAGACTTGCAAGAGGCTGCCAAGGTGTTTATTGGCTGTCAGAAGGGGTGAAGCCATCCTGAATAAAGAAGGTCTTTGAGAGTGTGGATGTGGTGGTGTGAATGAACGGGCAATGAACACTGCAAAAAAAAATAGCATTAGAGCCAAAAGGAATGAGCCACGGAAGCTAAGACTGGCAGCACTGTTATATATATTTATATGAATATACAATAAAATAGTGGGGGTTTTCTTAATAAAGAGTTGGCAGAACAAGGAGCTGATGGTGCCAGAAATGTTAAAATTCAAGTTATATCTTTTAAAGTATTAATGTGCAACACTAATGCAATAATCCAATGTTCAGCATGCTATTGCAAGTTCAAAGATTATTCAGATTTTAAAAAACAGGAGTTATTACATTCACTGTTACAAAGCCATACCATATTTCCTGTGCTAATTAGAATTGTTCTGTGATGTATGGCAATTTGAACTGAAATCATAAAGATTAATTTATCTCATACTACTTGTCAGAGTAGTTTATCATGCCTTAAGTTCTTTTTATTGTTATAAGTCACTGCTCTTAAACATATGCAATTACCCATCATGTATAAACTAAAAGGAGACAGCTCATCTGTGATGTAGATTCTGAAGAGATAATCTGCAAAATAACTGTTCACCCTTTCTCTTTGACCAAAGAATACCCTCACAAATTCACTACCATGTTTAGGCTTAGAGATAATTATACTGTGTCTGAAAAGCATTGTAGCTGCTATTTGTTATAAAAGCACATTGCATAATTTCAAATATGATTTTTACAAGTTTAAATGATAACTGTATGGAAAATTAAAATATGTAAGGTTTGTAAGGTATATGTGCTTTTCATTAGAAGGTTTACTGTCCGTTTTATCATAGAGTTTTGATCAGCTGGATTCATTCTCTGCAGCATCTGATACAAATAGAAATCAGCTCTGGATGAAATGTGACTCTCTTTCAGGACACATGCAGACACAAACTAATGAAAGGAGAGTCAGTGGTTAACCAATTATGCGTGTTTTTGCTGTCTGGTTCGTTGGGAAAAGCCATGCAGGCATTGAGAGAACATGCAGACTCCACACAAACACTGAATCCCAGCTTCCAGGAGCTATCTGAGAACAACATTAACACGTTTGTTGCTATAAAACACTCTAATATTTTAAGTTTGATTTTGTCATCCATATATAAACAGCAAGTCTGCACTCTCTTATTTAACTTTCTTTTCCTTGGAAAGTTTTTGTATGTGTGTTTTCTTACTCCTTAGTCACTCATACAGCCTTTTCAGAACTAAATAAATAAAGAGACAAATTTAAAAATAACGGTGTCACTTGAATGCCTGCTTTGAACACTCTCAAAGGAAACAAGGAAGAATGTACAGTATGTAAAACAATATTCAATACATACTGTGTATACTAAAGTAGGTTAGTAAGTAAGATGTAGCATTGTAAGAGCAAGTTGTTTGCAAAATTTTACTAGCAGCCCCCAGAAAACATTACAAATGGATAACCTGTTTTTCTATTCCAGGCCATTATTGTGTTTTCTCTCAAGAACTGAGGCCTAGGCCCATTTTTCTGTGCCCTTCTAAATAAGCCTCTGGAAATACCGCAAGCACTTCACCAAAAAATGCTACCATAATATTTAAGTAGTCAAATAATTTTATACAATACATTTAAGCAATTTGATAGCCAAATTAGAAGAAAAGATAAAGCAATGATGAAACCTACCAGCTTACGGTGCACTTCAATTAACATACCATGACAAGGAATTTTACAAAGTACTCAAAAGTACATTTTTAAAGCAAAAAGATCACCATAGTTTTTAACCCCATGTTTTTGAGTTGAAGGCATCTAGCTATACTGACAGCGGTTTTCCAAAGTCACACTGATGCTGGACATAAAAACCACTTCAATATTGAATTGTACCAAGCAAAATAACACTTTTCAATCAGCTGGAAACATAAAGTAATACATGAAGTAGAAACTAATATTTTTCTACATAAATAGTTTACAAAATTTACACTCATATGTACATATTTCATGGAATATGTATGTAAATCGCATGACGGACTGAGAGAAGCTTGCAAAAAACAGTGGCACCTGATTCACTTTTATATTGTTGCCTCTGCATCATTCCATATAGCACTGCCATTCGAGTTTGTTCCGTGCTGAAATCTGAAGGACTAAAGCAACATAGAACTTTGCTATGAATAAGCCACTGTTTAGAAAAATATATATATTTAATTTGAGTGTGAACGTGTGTGTATGTGATTCAATGCAGGCACCAGCATTTCAGTATAGCTGGACTCAAATGATTTTTTATTTTCAGATGTATGTAAACATCTTCATGGAGCACAAGCAAAAAGAACCAGCTGTTTAATCTTATACAGGTATTTGCATACATTGTCGGGTCAGTTGTGTCTGTGAAAACTAGGCAAGTGTGCCACTTCATGGCGTTATAATCTTCCCTCCTTGTTTTCTTTGTCCACATTGTGCAATCTTGTGTTTTCTCTTTTCCCCACATCAAATTGATGCTATGTACTTCATATTCCAAGTTGTGTAAAAGCACTATGCTGCCATTTTAGCTATTGTTTTTTTCATTTAACTAAGATAACCATTTTACAGATTTGCTAATTTTTCTCATGACATGTAGTGAAACAGTGAGAGTGATTTTATGTGTCATACTTTTTTGGTGAACATTTTCTAGTTGTTTGCAAAAGAGAAAAAACAATTGCCATTTTGGTAACAATATTCAATTATGTTGATAGCAATGGCGGAAGAGGATTTGTTGAGGTACAAATGATATATAAAGATTATCACCTGGCTACCAGTACACAATGGTATTGCTTGTGCTGGTAATAAGGATTCTTTCTTGTAAAAAAACAATGAAAAGATATCAAAATATGTGAACGGATTTAAGCTGGGCCGGATCTGCGAGTTTTCTCGTAGGCTCTGGTAATTCTAGTGTAAAACCCAGGTATGCAAAGCTGGTAGAAACTTACCCAAGAAGACTCAAAGCTATAATTGCTGCCAAAGTGGTTTCTACAAAAATACTGAATTAGAGGTCTGAAAACTGACGTGAATGAGAGATTTCGGTTTTTGATTTTTAATAAATTTTCAACCTTTTCTGAAAACATATTTTTACTTTCTCATTATGGGTAATTGAGTGTGGATTAATGGGCAAAAATGGCAAATTTATCAATATAAACTTGTATCTACAACACGATAAAGTGTTAAGAAAGTGAAGCGGTCTGAATACTTTCTGAATTCATTGTATATTTTTTTTGCCATGCTTTGGTCCCACTTATTTTATATTCCTCTCATGCTTTTTCCCCAGTTTAGATCACAAAATTGTTCTTTGTAAAATCTTCTGTTCCAAGTCTGAAACAGTTTTTCAAATGCTATAAAAATTTGTTTCCAGTTAAGTCCAATTGACTCCTCGCCAATTGCTCATGTTTTCTAGAGACGTTGAATTTATGCCGCTCCAGCGAAGGAAGTTTTTTATTTTACAAAGGAAGAAATGATTGAAAACTAGTAATAATTAAGGTTTGCATTTTGCAAATCAATTAGTTTTTTCTTTTGAATGAATATTTTAATTTATCTTTACTGTCATGTACTTATTATAATGAAATCCTTTCTTGAATGTCTCCTCGCAGTACTTAAAATTCTACATTACTAACAAAAGACACATCCAAAAATGTATTCATAGAAGACTATATACTGTATATACTATATATACATTTGCTGTTATTTTTGTGTCTATTGTGATGTGCTTTCTGTTATTGTATTTGCTACAACATTTCTGTTATTATTGGCTGTTCGATAACCTTATGACATTTGGATATAAAGGAGTGAAAACAAGTGGATGGCTGAGGTCTTTAATAATATTGTTTGCCTTTCTAAGGCAGCAAGTTTTGTATAGAAATATTCCATATACCATGATAGTACTGTATATAAAGGAACAAACAAATGCTAATGACATACGTGTCAATGGAGTGATACTTTTAAACTTCTAGACAAATAATCATACAGGAGTAAGTCAGACATGTGAACTAATGAATAACAGTGCAAGACAGACAGAAACAGTGGACAGGTCTAATTTCGTAGGGGACATAGGTAATGTACTAAGGAATCGATTGCCCTTTTCCCCAAAAGGCAAACTTAAGGAATGTAAAATAAAAATACATCTCAGGCATACACACACCTTATTAAAAGTCTTACTTAATAAGTCATATGCAAGCTTAGTAAGAGTCTTTTTAAAAATCAAACTAACACCTTACTTGTAATATACACTGTTACACAGTGGTTAGCATTGGCATTTACCGCAATGGTATAGTTTGAATCACTGATTGGAATTTTCATTATCACTTTATGATTTCTCCAGGTACACCTGTTCCCTCAATTTCCCAAAAATGTGTACATTTGGTGAATTGCTAATTAAAACTGGCTCTGTGGTAGTGTATGCATTTTGATGGACTGTTGTCCTATCTACTATTGTTTCTTACTTTACACTGAGTGGCTATGGTTCCTGTGATAGTATGCAGGATTAAGTTTGTTTGGAAAAAGTTCGTTTTATTTGTGACTGATATATTGCCTTGTTAGATATTCAATTAAAATGTTGCTGGCTCTTCCACTGTCACTGAATTCTTATCACATACTCAAGACACTCTCTTTGTAGTTTTTGGTGCACAAGGAACAACTTTCGTGAATAACTTTTTCTGTCTTATAAATGTAATGAAAAGTGGACTAGTTCATGCCATATGGAAGACAAAGGAGGAAGTTATTATTATGTATGCCTTATTAAGAGGACTCATTAATGAATGTAACTTTTTAACCTTTTTGTGAAGCTAGTGGACACTTGCACACATAATGAGCCTTTTTGGTTTCTATCTGCCAAGCTTATTTGCCATCAGCCAATTGCCATGCATAAAGTATCTATCTATCTATACTCACATTAAGATGTGTGCTCCAAAGTTTATAATTTCACAATCTATATATATAATTCACTAAGGCAAGACACCCATGGAAAGCACGGCGGAAGGGGCGTGGATTCACTAACCCGCCGACAAGTAAGACACCTATGGCGCACGCAGGAAGGAGCCACGCCCACCAACTCCAAGACCATTGGATACGACGACAACTCACAGAGCCATGCACACCAACTCAGATGCGAAAAAACTGCGTCATTTATATTCGTCTGTCATAGAGGCCACATGCACCTCCGAGCCACGTTGACTCTTCATAGAGGCATGTTTCTCACGGAGGTGAATCGCCATATGCAGCGTGTAAAATGGTATGCGAGTGGTATCCCATGGGATCCTTAAAACAATCCTTTACAACTGAGGTTAAAACACAATGAAGTAAGCAGTCTTAGCAAACTGTTTTACACGCTACGTACAGCAATTCGCATCTGCGACAAACATGCGTCTTCTTCACTCACGGACAATTATATGTTGCTCTCTCCAGAGTTCCATCTTTTCATTCACTTTCTGTTGTATCCTCAAACCCTCCCTTTTTAGACAACTGTGTCTTTCCAGAAGTGTTCAACCATCAATAAATAATTATGCGGCGTTTGTTATGCCGCGGGTTCACTATTGTGTTGTATTTTGCTCTCTCCAGAGTTCCATCTTTTCATTCACTTACTGTTGTATTCTCACACCAACCCGTTTTAGACAACCATGTCTTTCCAGAAGTGTTTAGCATTCAATAAATAATTATGCATGAGATTGAGCGTGTGTCTACCCGGCGCAGAGGGGCGTGGGTAAGCCGTTGAACCCCATTCGGGCTGCAAACCGTGGAATTCCCACTAAGTGCGACTCATACGCTCCCACTGGTTACATCCCTACCCTTTGTACACACCCCCCTCCCACCTCACTACTACCGTGGTCGGGTGTCTTGGTGGATTATATATAGAAAAGCAGCCAAAACTGCACAGAGCAATGAAAAGTCTACGTGAGTCACAGGGGCATCTGGACTGCGCAAAGACGACAATGACTCAAGTGATGAGTTGGAGGTGGGCACATGAGCAGACAGTGCATACTGAACGAGAAATCAGCAGACTAGCATGACGGAGGAAGCGGAATGGATGTCCTTCTCCTCTTCTCCCGTTCCACCCATCGCGCCTGAGCGCCGTCCACCCCCATCCATCCGTCTGGCAGGTGCGATGGCGGTCCGCCAGTTTTCAGTCACGGACGATTGTGTGTTGGTTCAATCCGTGCATTCTTGCTGATTTATTACATTACCGATTTTTCAAATGTTAATTTTCTCCCTGTGCTTAAAAATCATTAAAAAACCGGCCTGATTATGCGGCGTATGGTACGCCGCGGGTTGGCTAGTGTGGTTTATTAAGCTATAAAAGTCTGCATTTGGAAAGACTGCACAACTGAAATAACTTATGACGAGTATAACTGAGTGTGAATCACAGACAAAAAAATCAAGCTTTATAACATAGTTTGCGAGCACCTTCCCATTCCTCCAGAATAGTTAAACCAGTAAAGCTGTTATATCCACAAGGGAGTGGTAAAGAACCATAAATAAAACAATATATTTAGTTAAAATCATTGACTTGCTGCAAGAATGGAAAGGTAACCACTTTTACAACAGGTGCATCAAAAAAATACAAAATGTCTGTACTCATTCCCACAAACCTTTTCATCTGACTGTATTCATGCATCATTGCAAATGTTCTCCGATGTATTTTAGTGAGAGCGTGTGTGTGTGTGTCAGTGTGTCAGTAGCTATGCATGATGTTGCAGGTGAAATTTCTAGCTCCCTCTTACAGACTGTTAAACATGTTTTTTATACACTTAATGATTTTTCATGTACTTGAATTCCTTCTCATTTCAAAGCATAATAATTCAAAGCAGAATAAACTGGAATTTTATTTTTTTCTTATGTTTGCAGGTTTAACTCCCTGCATCCCTATACTGAATTGTAATGTTTATTAGTATTATCATCATTATTATTATTTATGGCATATATAAATTTGCAAAAACATTTCTCTCTTTTGCCAATCTTAGGACCTGGTATTCATATTTCGTACATATTTCTGTGATTTGCTCCACATTTTGCACGTCTTGCCATTTTCTCAACAGATGTATAGTATGCTGACAAATTGGTTAGTCATGTTTGTTGTGAACTTTCCATATTGTTTCAAGGTATTCTCATTTTCCTCCCATATCCCAAAGATGTTAAATTTATTAACAACTCTAAATTGTAATGGCACAAGTGGATGTGTGTGTGTGTGGGTGGGTGTGTGTGTGTGTGTGTTTGGTTATGATTTGTACTTAAAAACAATGTTTTGTGTAAAATTAAAAAAAAAACAACCACCACCTTATCTTGGATTGGAAGAAAGCAGATCAAATTAAAATTTATGTATATTCACATCAAGAAAAATTCCAGGCCAGGTGTTATTCTGGGTTTTTTCATCACATGTGAATCAGGTTTTCTTTTATTACCTTAATTTGTCTGCATAGCTGAAGCCTGAAGTGGCAAAACTGGGATGCTCCTCACATGCCAGTTCATCCACATAATCCAATCATTTCACTTATGTCTCATCTCCTTGCCTTCACACACAACCACACATCCACAGATCTGTTCCCCCAGAAATAGAATTAGAATGAGAAAGACTAATACCCTTACTGAAAAGTACAATCATTCAGTTCAATATTTGGTTAATACCTTGTCATTAAAGTTTAAAATTTTGCTCATTTGCTGTTGCTTTTTCTTTTTATATTGTGATGTGGAAAACCGCTGCTTCATATTGGGATAGTCAGCTTAACAAGGGCTGTATAAAATAAATAGCATAAAGCGTTTAAATAGTTCATTTAAAAAATGATGTGCATCACAGAGGCTTCATTTCCCTAAATCTTTATCTAATTTTCACAATAGTATATAAAATAAAATGTCAAGTAAACGTCTGCCTATGTAACTGAATGACATTGGAGCATGAAAAACATGGACAATACCATATCTCACAAAAGAGCTACTTTTTAATTGCTCTGTAAGATCCAGTCACTTTTGCAGAGATGCATCTGCTCCTTATGTATACAGTTGCTAGTATATATAGTACAACATTGAACCAATGCCTATAGATATGATTCTGATCTTATAGTTTAGTATCATCAGCATGGAAAGGGTGACTGCCATGCCAGTGTGTTGTTTGAATCATTTTATTCCTCAGGTGTGCCCCCAATGGACTGAAACAGACATCTTCCTTTGTGTGATTATTCCAGGCTGTGCACTAAGGGGATGTTTCACAGTCATAGGTCATAACCAAGACAAAGAATGGGTAACAGCTGATTGTACGAATGAACTTGGTTTATATTAGCCGGATGGGATTAAATTCTTATAGAATTTCTTAATTTGTGGCATGGAGTCTTTGCAAATGGGGATCATTCAGTGTTACACCTGGCATTACTGATTAAAAAAGGAACAAAAGAGAAAGACTGTTTCTGGAGCTTTGGCTCAACTTCAGTTTGAATATATTTGACAAGAGGATAGTTACAATAATCAAATCATGCTTTCTGTTTGTATCAAATTAACTGGTTATCCTTTCAGTCACTGTTTCTTAGGCCATTTGCACATAGTACGAACAAATAATTCTCTCCTCTCTGTGTCATTTCAGTAAAAGCTATTATGAACAACTAAGACTGATTTGACGGAAAATTACATAATTGCATAATAAACAGAGATCATATGTTGAGCACTATTCCTGAATAACCATTGCATGGTCAGGCATTTAAGAAAGTTATGTAACATAAAGTAATTCGCAGATTACATCAGACAGCTAACTGCTGTAAATATTTTAGCCATGTATACTCCATTTTCTAATTCTTTAAGCAAATTGATATTGTATGGATACAGTCCGTATCAATTTTCTAGATTTAATCAATTGAAAAAGGTGATCACTATGGCTAGATGACATTAGTTAATCCCATGGGAATTTTGACATACAGTATGTTCTCACAAATCTTGGTGACATGTTGGCCAGAACTTATGCAATCTTGTTAATTAAATATATCAATGCCCTGTGTCATTTTAAAAATAAAACGTTTCTTCTTTAAAAAAAAGTTAATTTGATACCAGAACTGTTAAGATATTGAAAAACTATTGAAAATTTCTACCATTGATTGTCCTAAAGATAATGTAGCATGAAATGTTTAAAACATACTGTATATCTTTGTAAGAATAAGTTAGAATATTATAAATGTTCTCAAAAATAAAAGGAACAAACTACTAAAGCATATACACATTCTTTCAGTTCAAACTGATTTGCTGCATTTGATCAAGAGTTACATTCATAATTTTCATGTAAAGCTGAACCCAAGTAAATTACTCTAAAATTTTAAATGGTTAATATGAATACAGGTGGGTATTTGGATATGTAAGTCATATGTAAGATGGAACTTGTACTGAAAATGTCTATTAGCGGTATCAGGAATGCGGAAAAATTACATAATACTTTACTAACAGCGAAGCAATATTACTGTATTTTAAATCATAAAACACCAGCTGCTAAACCTGCTATTTACCTACAGAGTATAGCTCAAGCACAGTCAACCTGTTTGGTCTGCATTGTGGAATTGCAAGGGGTGTTTATAGAATTGTGCCATCAGGTCTTGGGGATGTCAACTTGTGGCCATGCTACACCAGTGTTTTTTTTTTTCTTTTTTATGACTTTAGCATTATAAGTGCTGACAAATATGCAACATTAAAAGCATTTGGACACTGTTGCTTTTCCTCAAGTATAATCCATTGCAAAGAGAAAGATTTGTATTGGTGTGCTTTACTGATGTTTTATTTGGGATTCACTTTACATTCAGGTCTACTTTGACATTTTTGTGGAAAGTTAAAGAGGAATCTGCATATGTATTACACTTGGAGTCACGTGCCCCATAGCAGGAAGATTATAAGCTAAGCATCCTTTGCTCATCGTGCTGACTAAGCAGCGACAATATAAACCCATAGTCCAGTGGGCTGGGACGATGCAGGCTAAGGAGACTCTGAAGGATGCCTTTGAGAACACTGACTGAAATATGCTTTGTGAGTCACATGGTGAGGACATTGAGGGACTCGGCCACTGTATTACAGACTACATCAAGTTTTGTGTGGATAACATAGTCTCTACAAAGACAGTGCAGTTTTCTCAACAACAATCCATGGATCACAAAACACCTGAAAGTCGTATTGAATATGAAGAAGAGTGCCTAAAGGTCTGGAGATAAGCATGGAATCAAGTGGGTAAAGTCAGAACTGAAGAAGCAGCTCCATGAGGGGAAAGCCCACTACAGAGAAATCTGAGCACAAGTTTCAACAAAACAACATGAAGGAAGTGAGGAATGGGATGAGGACTATCACTGGCTACAAGCAGGATATATACATGCAGAGGATGGGAACAAGAATAGAACTAATGAACTGAACCAGTTCTGCAACAGGTTTGACTCCTTCTTGTCAGTACAGTACTCTCCCAACACTGTTAGGTTCCGTATGCAAGTGGAGGAGGATCCAGAATCCCAACTGCCATCTGTAGCCTGCACAACCTTCCCCTACAATGACAGCGCTCCTGTGGTCTCCAGCCCCCTCCACTTCCTGGACTGTGTGTTACTTTTGATGAAGTGAGAAGAGAATGGAAAAAATGCATAAACATGGCATCAGTGCCAGATGGAATCAGCCCAGGGTGCTGAAAACATGCTCTAGCCAGCTCTGTGGAGTCCTTCAGCACTTGCTGTCCCTTTCCCAGAATTTGCAGAAGGTTCCCAGGTGTGAAAAATGGTGGTGTGTAATGCTGGAGCACCTCAGGGAATTGTCCCATCTCCCTTCCAGTTTACTTTCTACACAATAGACTTCCAATACAATACCAATGCTTGCCACATATAGAAATTTTCAGATGACTTATCTGTATGGACATTATATCCGCAGCACTGTTGTGGGTGGGTGAAAAATTAACTGTTTGCTGATTTACTTATATAACATAAATTATCGATTATATACGAAAAGGTGCCTTTTCGTTTTATTTTTAAAGTTCCACATTTTGGGTAGTGTTATTTTACTGTTTATAGCTTCTTGCTTTTTTGTGTTGTTTTTTGATACTTCCATTTCTCTTTAAAATATTCATATACTTTACAGTTTTTGCTATTAGATAGTTCTATCCATTTAGGTATTGGGACAGTTAACCTCACTGGACCTGTCATTCATATGCATTCAAAATGTTTTTGGGTGTTTTGGACTGGGGCCTTTTAATAGTGTACCTCTTATTCAAATAAAGGAAAGGGTGACAATGGTTACATCAGGACACAGTCTGTCCTTGGTACATTAGGTACTGGGTGGGAAGGAACAAAACGTGAAGTGGCCACAAGTTCATCACAGCAATTAACAAACATTCAGTGTATTTAAAAATACCTTTAATACTTTTTTGCAAAAGTAGTGGCACAGTTAAAGAATGTTGAAGCATCTGGGTTTGACTGCTGTAGCATTAGTATCAGAAAACTACAAAGCCTCATCATGAGTACCACTATGCGGCTCGTGTCTGCCGTAAAATCATAACATCATTCATTCTCAAATAAAAACTCTTACTCCTAGCTGTAGGAGGAATAAACACTGGATGAATGCAAACATTCAAATTGTACACTGGACCTACCTATATTAGTGTTGAATCACCTTCTATCTGTTTATTTCTATTTTTCTGTATCACACACATTTGCCTTCAAATCTCAACAGTGAACCCTTGTCCAAAGTTATGTAATGATTTTACATTCCACTTTGCTTCTGTCTAAAGGTGATTTTAACATCTTAAGAATGAAAAAACTCTTGGTATATCCACACCAGACTGAAACATCCTGTACTAGTCCTTGGTATACCTACACTCATAAACCTACAGTAATCTTTTAAAAAGACTGATCTCTCAGGTGTCTATTTCCATTTAATGTTGCCTCATATTAAACAGATGGCAGAATATGGGTCTCCTAAAAGTCCTCTCTGAATTTGCCCTTTAACCCTTTGACGCACATAAGAGAAGTACACATCATGTGATATTAATTTGTGGAAAAATATATGCAAACAAGCTAACAGAATCCATTTATTCCATTTTTAGAAATGGCATATGTATAATGTCATTAAAAAATTATGGGACGTTATTTGTCCCTATATGCACCAAGGTCATGCTTCCAGTTATTACTTATGAAAATCAACAAAACAGTTTCTGTCAGATGTATAACATAAATGAACATCACACACTGTACATACATTGTCAGTTCTGTTTTCAATTTTCTTTTGTGCACAGTAATAACATATTTTGTGTTTTTCTGCCTTTTTCATGGCATGTTCTGGCTTACGAGGGTTTGTTGCCATTTGTGTACGCCTTTGTGTTTGGATATTTGTCGGAATACTTTCCTCTCTGTAGGAGAAATCAGATATCAGTGAACGTGCCAAAGCTGCCTGAAATTCAATCAGCTTCATCGGATTTTCATAGAAATGGTATATTTCATTGATCTTCAGATAAATTATTTATGCATTATTCACAGAAATGTCAACCAAATCAAATAAGATGCGAAGGTAATATTTTATTCTGGCTTTCCTGTCAACTTCATATGTCACCTTTGTGTGGTCCATAAGATCAACACCACCCATATGTTGATTATATTTCTGAATTACTAAAGGGCAACAAACATCTACTTTATTAGCTGATCCTGCTACTCGTCTCTTCACGGTGATAGTAGGAATTGGCAAAATGAAGTTGCTCAACATCACATTTCTGCTGTCCATCCATTTCACACGGGCAATGCCACAACTGGAAACAGCAGAAATGTCCCCTCTTTTCATGTTTTTATCAATTGGCAGGCAGTTCGGCATATTTCTCCAATTTGCACGAACCATTCCACAAGCTCATGTCCTTTTCTGCAAGGATGTACTGCAAATTCGAAAAGTTTAAGAAATTATCAAAAAATGCTTGGCATCCTGTTCTAGGTAATGATTCAGTAAGGTGCAAGATTACCAACTCTCCCAAATTAAGCTCCACATGCTGTGCTTTCTTGCCAAGATATGGTACAAATTGATATAAATATCCAGTACGAGCATCACATCTGCACCACATTTTGAAGCCCCATTTTATTGATTTACCTTTTACATATTGGTGCATAATATTGTAGCCTTTGAATTTGATCATATGTTCGTCTATGGACTGTTCCTCACTTATGCTGAGTATGTCCTGAAAGGCTGCATTGAAATGAATGATAAGTGGGCGCACTTTCCATGCTCGATCATCAGGATCATGCAAATCATTGTTATCAATAAAATGCAGAGCTGCTAGAATCAATAAAATGTCTATCAATAAGACGCTCTGGATTGTTCCGTGATGTTCTGGGTTGACCGCATGATTTGTTCTACAGGCTGGCATGTAAAGTTTGCATGAGATACAGTTTTGCCAGCTTTTTGTTTGTATAAGGCGAATGCATTCCAAATGCACTGTTCCACCAGATGACAAAATATCTTTTTGTAGTATTTCTTTTGTTGCCTCCGCATAACGGGATAGAAAGTCAATTCTTGATCTGCACGATCTACGCCGCCCATCGTGTAATTCTAATCGACTACAGCACAAGGCTTCAAAACCTGCTTGTTGCCTTTTGCCTGTTCAGTGACCGTAGCTGCATTATGTACAGTTCAGAGAAACATCTTTCTTGTCTTTCCATTTCAGCGCAAGCACTTTACCCTTTTGCCAAGGTGCTAGCGCACCTTGCCGTAGTTTAGCTCTACCAAAGTGTTCAGATTTGCTACGACGGTTAGGATTCAACAATAAGAATGCATGAATGTAAAGGTCTTTTGGTAGAATTCAGTCTTGGATGACCAGGAAGTACACGATGCTGACTTTTCACATGGCGCACATTTCCGGTTGATTTTACCTAGCAACCTTAAACAAATAACTCACACACTAGTGGAGTCCAAAAGAGAAACAACATGGTGTTGTGGGAGATTATTACTTACTTTTAATATCATAAAAAACATCTCAAACACAAATATAAATGTGACCATGAGATTCTTCCTGCTCTTAAACCCTTGAAATAAAGTTTTATTCATTTTTAGAAGCCAATGAGAAATGAAAAAAAAGAAGGCAAAAAGGCTGATTATGGCAGTAACATGTTAATTAAATAAACCCCATGATGTAATAAGCTGAAGAATTTTATGGATCAAAGGTTTTTATAATTTATGACCCATTATTTATGACCCTAGAAAAGAAGCCATGTATGGAAAATTTCATGCTGAAATAAAAAAAAAAATAAAAAATTCATTATAAGCCAATAGCATAAATAATTTTGCACAGTTTTGAAAGCCTAACTTAACACATTTTGTATACGTAATGCATATTAAATTACACATCACTAAGAACGAAATTTGGTTTATATTTTTATTTTATTGATAGATTTATTCATATTCTCATGTTAAATTATTAGAGATTGGGGGGTTTGGTAAACAATGAACATTCAATTACTTTAAAGAAATATATTAAGAAATAAAAAATACTTTTTTATTGAAAAAATAAAAAAAATCATAAGTAAATTTTATTTTTTGTGTATAGTTTTAAACCATAGTTTTTTGTGTGCATTATGTACTTGTGTTTTGTTTTTGGTGACAGAGTGTGGGAAAATATTAGCTATGTAATCGGCTTAAGCTTTATGCATGGTTTTAAGATGTGTTTGATAACTAGTAATTAGCATTAAATTAGAAAAATCTATGAATATAAATTGACAAATTAATAGGTCAGTACATTCATAACATGATTTTGTTTTCCAGATTATTAGTAATTAAGTGGATATACATAACGAAAGAGGAAACTGAGACTTGCTGTGATTTAAAAAGCTTAGAGGATGTAATGAATATTGAATCCAAATATCATTGACTTAAAGCTGTTTCCCAAGGGTCTTAAAAATTCCTGTGCTATTTTACAATACATCTGGTATCAATGGAGATATATTGGTTTAGTGGTGATTACTAAATAGGTTCAAACTTCTGTTATTTTACAGTAATTCTTCATGTTTTATAAGCATACTATTCCAGAATAAGCATTTTGTATTATGCACCTTATTAGCATCTGATATACTTTTTAAAATTATGTAGGACTTTACAGAAAAAAAGATATTCATTGATTTTTTTTCATTTCATTGTGCTTATCTAAAAGCACTTGTGAAATGATGACACAGCTAGTCTTTTGCAAAAGAGAGTGATAAATGTGCAATAATACGGTAACACAACACAGCAAATACATTGGAGTCATTTCTAAAATGAATAATCCCATGACTTGTGTCAAATCAGAGCTGGAATGCAAGAAGTAGCTGACATTTGATGGCATCTTGAAAATTACCATTTGCTGTACTGATCCAGGTGACTGTAGCACAATATATTATTAAAGGTCCTAAAAGAGTCTGTAAAGGCTACAGCAAAGTCAACAGGCAAGAGAAAAATCTGTCTTGGTGAGTTACAGGGTGAAACACACCTCATCGGTGAGTTGGAAAAGTCCAATTTAAAAAAACCTGTAAATAACATATTGTTTTAGGCGTATTTCACCCTGAAATCTCTTTAAGATATTGTCTAATCAAAAGATATACACCAAAACCCTATGGCAGCTCCAAGCTTAGCAAAGTTTTAAAAGGTATATATATATATATATATATATATATATATATATATATATATATATTAACAAAGAGCTAAGATTTTGTGCAATATGTAGATGTTCTTACTGGGTCTTGTCAGATAAAGCAGGCATCTCCTGCTGTTATTTCTATTTCCTCCTTCAGATTTTAAACAAAATTTCATCTGCCATAGTAGTAGAATATATTACATGGCCACCTGAAGGCATGAATTCTTATAATAACCCTCTGCTTCAAGCCTGTCATAAAACGAGGAATACACTGATTTACATTTATGACCTGGTGTTACAGCTTACATTGGAAAACAACATTGTTAGGCTGATGGCACATTGTGTATAATGTAAGATTCTAATCCCATCAGCAACTTCTGAATTCAAAGTTCCCATTTTTTTGTACTGCTTTAAAACCTTACATTCAGCAGAAATGGCAACAGGAGACCTGGCTGATGGATATTTTTAAAAATATATCTCTACACTGTATGTATATATTATTCTCACATTGTACCAGGTTACCTGTAAGTAATTTTAAAAATAACCTGTTATAAGTGTGTCAGAATAAAAACATAAAAATTGAATAAATTGTAATAATATCTAAAAAAGACACCAACAAGGTGAAGTACAGATAGAAACATTACAATCTTAAACATGTAATAACAGGAACGTATCTAAATGCAAGACAAAGAGATCTGTTTAATATAAATCGATATACAGTATACTGTATGCTATTTGAAATACACTAAGTTAAGAAAGTTAGTGGGGTGACTTGTATATAATATTCTAGGAGTTGGTGAAGTTCTGGGGTGTTAAAATCTTGAAGGATGTGTACAAAGGGTTAAATTATTTTTCTGACCATGCAGCAGTCTTTAATTATATTTTGTATTAGCTCATAACTGCTTATGACCCATGTTTGCTTATTTCTATCTGTTGCCTTTAGCTTATTAACAAACTTATGACAAATAATAATAGCAACATTAAGGCTTTTAAGTTTCTTTCTGTGGTGTGTACTAGCAAAGCTGCCTATGAAGCATGTTTCACAATTAGCCTTCCCGTTAGTTTTTAAGATCATTTTGCTGTTTCACAGAAATGACACTTCATAAGAGATAAATGATGAGGTATGTGTGAACTTAAAAAAGCAGCCTGCTCAATGCAATGGGCAAACACATATACACACACACACACACACACCTTATGAGTCGTAGCAGGGCCCCAACAGGGCATCAGGCATTTGTGTGTATCTAACAATAAACCCTGGCTTCGGACTGATCAATGCTTAAACACTTTGATTTATTTTTAATATAGGGAATAATTTTATACTTTTCTATAATATTCATCCATTTATTTTCTAGCTTATTTACAGAGTTAAGAATTGGGCATAACATGGGAATCAACTCTAGACAGGAAGCTGGCCCGTTACAAAGCACACACAGGCTCATACCCACATTCATTCTCAGTTACCAGCATATTTTTAGGATATGGAAAGAAAAGTGGAGCAGAGAAAGCTGCAAGGCAGAAGCAGCAGCACAAACATATGTGACACTATGGCAGCCTTTACATACTGTAGAATACTAAATTTAAATGGTTGTTTACTTAAAATTGGAAAGGAAAACCTTTGTGGATATACTTGTTTAAAACAAAAAGCTGCAGATGTAAAAGTGTGACACCATACGCATGTTAGTGTTAATAGTTGTGTAAGTGTGCCCAGTGATGGACTGCTGCCCAGCCCAAGATTTGTTCCTTCATTGTACTTAATACTACTAGGGGATCCTCCACATCAAAACCCTAACATTAAACTGTGTGTGTATGGTAAATAGATGAAAGATGAACTCCTAAATGACTCCTCAAGACATAAAATGGTACTGAATGAATAAAATAAATGAATTAACATTTGGTTAATGTTTTCTTAACATTGCCATTTAGTACACTGATGGTTATATTTCCTCTAACAATTTCTCATCTCTTTTTGGAAATTTCACATTAAAAAACAAGAAACACATTTTTGGAGGAAAAGTGGACAACAAATTACATTTGAACTGTTAAAGAGATATAACTTTTTAATTGTGGCGTGTATTCATTTAGATTAATAAAATAATTATATTTAATCATCTAACCAATCATTTATTTATTGAACACATTTGTAACATTAATATAATGCTAGAACCTGATGACAAGGCAATCACAGGGCAGGTTGCTGAAAAAAAATCCTAGTTGCAACTCCTAAAAAAAAAAAAAAATCAAAGGTGACTTTAGATAGATGAGACAGCTAGAAATGAACCATTATGACACCCCTAAATGTCACATCAAATGGCTTAGTTGTCTACTTTATTCACAGTAAAAGTAAAATCTGAATGGAAAAATGGTTATAGCTGTTACTATACATTCCCTTTTTTGAATGATTTCTGAAGAATGTTGTAGTGTTTATGCTATCACTGTTCGCATAGATATATTTCTATTATTGTAATGTGACATTTGATTGATCCTAATAAAGGAAATGCTTATAATACAACTGCCAACTAATTAGTTTTATAATTGTCAGCATAAGTTGAAGAAAATTAATTGAAGTGACAGAGATTTTCTAATTAATATAACATGACCTTACTTGAATAAAACAGAATTCGATCCTTCTCTCTCAGTGTGCTCTCCTGTTGACTGGATTGTTTTTGCAAGCAGCAACAGATGTGTAACACTTGTGCTCTCTATACATCCTGCCAGTATCTGTGTGTCTACGTCAGCAGACAGATGAATGATGTGAGAGCATTGTAAATAGACTGCTTTTTAAGAGTGAACACAATTTTCCGTTCTTTCAGCTATTAAACCATCTTTCTTTCTAGACCATTTCTCAGAATTTAAAAAATGAAAGTAGTGCAGTCACATCAGATTAAACTGTGTGGATATAG
>JANRMT010062790.1:63500968-63539267 GCA_026402145.1 Polypterus bichir lapradei | reverse complement strand
TCTGGGACTAGGCACTCTGGGATGGAAATATATATATATATATATATATATACTACATCCACACAGTTTTATCTGATGTATATATATATATTGTGGCAGCCGGGAGGCCCCAGCAGCATATCTTCTGGGGGAGCAATGATGGGAAACCCAGTATACCCAGTATCTCCCCATGGACACTAGAAGGCAGCCTCCCTGGGCTGCAGCGGTGCCTCATACTCCCCCAGGGCTTCATGGGGTTTGGAGTTTTGTACAGCCCTGTTGGGTTCTGCAAGCGCCACCAAGGGGTGCTGCAGTTGGGACTCCTGAGCCCAGCTGGACTAATCTTCAGCCCCACCCGAGAGCACAACTGGAAACAGGTGATTAAGCACCTGGAGCACTTACGGGTGGGCCATAAAAGGAGCCAGCAACCATCACTCAGGAGCCAGAGTAGGGAGGAGGAGGGCTGAGCTTGGTGAGGAGTGGTAGTGGAAGAGAGAGGAGTGTTTTGGTGTAGTTTATTTGTGCTTTGGGACTGTGTTGTGGCTGTAGGACACAGGGAAGACATGCCCTCTAGCTGAAGAAAAATAAAAGTTTATTTTTATACATGCCTCCCGTGTCCAATCTGTGTTGGGTCAGGCGCTATATAGCACCTTGTTACAATATGTATATATATTTATTTTTTATATATATATATATATATTTATTTTATTTATATATATATTTATTTATATATATAATAATATTGTGAACGATCAGCTCCCTACACACACAGGCACAGAGACACAAGTGCAAAATACACCCTTTTTAATTTCTTCTTTTCAGCACACAGTGCTCAAATCACCAACAATTACTACTACGGCTCAGTTTCTTTCTCTCTTTCTTGCTCAGTCTCTTTCTCTCTCTTTTCTTTACTACACTCCTCCACGCAAGCTCTGTCCTCTGCCATCTGACTCCGGCTCCCGGGATGGAGTTGAGGCAGCCTTTTTTATAGTGCACCCGGATGTGCTCAGGTGCACTCTGATCTTCTTCCGGCAGCACTCCAGAGTGTGGCAGAAGTGCTGTAGGGGTCCCCAGAAGTACTTCACATGTTCCCGGATCCTCTTCCAGCGGCACTTCCAGGTGTGGCCGAAGTACTGCAGTTCATGGCTCCGGGACTGTCCAGACGCCCCCTTGTGGTGACCATGTGCCCCAACAGGGTTGAGACTCCCAGCTCCAAGCTGGTGTCCCCGAAGCAATCCAAGGAGGCTCCCCTTTCATGTTCTGGAGAGGTATTGTGGATATGTCCTCTCCCCTGGTCCTTAAGGTCATTGAGGCTTTCCAGCCAGCCAAAGGTCCCAGGCATCCACCACAATATAAATATATATCTTTGACAATAGATTCACTAGTTATGGATTGTAGTATTGTTGATGTCAGCTCAACACCAGATCAGTTCCTGAATTAAACTAAAGATAGTATTAGCAACATATATTTAATTTAGTCTGTTATTTATTTGAAAAGTTTTGTTTAAGGATGCTGACTGGTCAAGCATTAATCACAGATTAACTTGACTAATAACTCAATTTATACTTCTAATCACTTGATTTGTACTTTTTTAGTGTTAAATTAGCAAAAATAAGTGTGCAAAATATGTGTGTTAAATAAGATGTTCTGAATTGTATTTTCCACATTTAGACTACATCATGGTACATTTCTTGTTGTTTGTTTTAATCTCTTTTTGTTCTCCTTTCTACAGTAAATCAGTAAAAATGCACATTTACTGTATAAGAAGCTGGCAGAGAAATGAAAACAGATAAGGGGCCTCATGTATAAAACCTTGCTTAGACCTTGCTTAGACAATAAAAACAGTACACAACTTAATAAAAAGCAATCATGTAAAATAACAACAGAAATATTTAAAAATAACCAATACAAACCAAGACAAGCCAAGATATAAGACTTCCCAGAATTAAAAGCCAATGAATAAAAATAGGCCTTCAAACAAGATTTAGAAGTGTCTGTAGATCAGGATAATCTGATATGTTGGGGAATTGCATCTCATGGGTGCTGCAACAGAAAAAGCACAATCACCTTTGGACTTTAAACGTGACTCTGAAATAAACAGCAATTGTTGGTTAGATGACCTAAGACATATTGGGTGAGTTTAAAACTGTAGAAGATCAGTGATATGCTGTGGAGCCAAAAACATAACTAAACTTTGACCTGGAATCTAAATTTTACTGGTAGCTAGTGTAGCGTGGCCAACACTGGGAAAATCTGATCCCTTTTCTTTGTGCCTGTTGAAAGCCTGGCCACTACATTTAATACAAGCTGTAGACATTGTAAGAAAGTTTTGTGGCAGCCATAAATGAAAAGAACTGCAGTAGTCCAGTGATAAATGTATGCATGACTGTCTATAGGTCCATGGCTGTGACACAAGGTTTCAGCAGCTAAGACATACTGGAGGAGAGTTGTGCTGATTTGCTTACACTAGAAAGTCAAAAATGGGGTACACCAAAAAAAAAAAAAAAAAATACGTAAGCCAGGATCCACACCATGTTCCTGTATAAGTCTCAGATAAACTTTTAGCCACTCCTTGTCACCTCCCACCAGCAACCATGTATGGCTTTTAAACAAATTTTTTTGAATATTCATGACCTAATCACCACAAAAATCTGGCCATGTTCCTGAGTGATATCTTTACTTTGAAACTATAAGAGAACATAGAAAACTCGGTGAATGTGAACTTGAGGTGTTCCTTACATTTGGCGGAGTTCAAGAAGTAGCCAGGAGGACTTGCTACCGTCAAACAGATGCACTCTATTACTAAAATAATAATAATAATAATTCATTACATTTTTATAGCGCTTTTCTCAGTACTCAAAGTGCTATCCACACAGAGAGGAACCAGGAAGTGAACCCACAATCTTCCACAGTCTCCTTACTGCAAAGCAGCACTACCACTGCGCCACCTGTGAGGTAAGTCTGAAAGGTTTTTATTTTCTCAATTTTTAGGGCCACAATTAATATAGTTATGTTAATTAACGAAATAGGCACACAGTGACGCAGTGGCAGCGTTGTATATATATATGTATGTGTGTGTTCAACCTGAGATGGGCTGGCACCCAGTCAAGGGATTGTTCCTGATGGTGCCCACTGCTTGCTAGGATGGACTACAGCTGCTCCCTGCCTTAGACAATTGGGTTTAGAGAATGGACAGATCAATGAATACTATAGTATGTCCTGCCCAAACCAACTTTCACTTGCATGTCGCCAAACACATAGAGAAATACTCTTCAATTACAGGTTAATTCACTGCTTCAGATTTAGCTTGAGAGAGGGTACTTCAACTTGAATATGCTGTTTTCAGTGTTTTCACTTTTATACAGTCAAAAGACACTGTTGGCAAGCCAGTCAATAGTCAGTACAAGCAAATGAATCAGTACTGCATGTAGCTGCGGCTTATTTCTGCCTGTACTGACAGTTATGCCATGCATACGTTTTCTAACTTCTTAAAATAAAATAAGAAAGTGCTTATTTTGCCACATTTAAAATACGTAGCCAAACAATCCTAAGAACACAATGCTTTCTGTCATTTAAATATTGATAGCTGTATTTGTATCCTTTTTTGTGATGATGACTGACTTATAAGCTGATTTAGATGTCCTACAGCCATCCTCTTGGAGTTGTGTGCTGAATTGGAGCCTACATTACAGAGACCTTCAAGCAGAAATCATGGAATCCCAGTTCTGTTACAGGTTTAGAACAACTGGGTTTAGAAAATGGATCGATGGACTGATCAACAGACAGCAGAAATTGACACTGAGATAAGCAATGAAATGAGTTTTTTTGTTCATTTCATTGTCCTGCCACCTAAATCGATAAAATGACAACACCAAAAGTTTTTGTACGACTTACAAAAGGTCAAAACTTTCTGTAACTTTAAGCCAGTGTCCACAGCAACTTTGTGCTTTAAAAATCTGGACTTTTGCATAACAAATTGCTTATGTATGTTTTTGGACATAAGCACATTTTATACATGAGGCCCCAGTAGGTGAAATGACAAAAATTCTAAGACAAAATACATGCTAGAGTCAAAACCACAAGTCAAAATTTCCCTAAATATCAAGCCCAATATGCTAAGCAAAATTAAGATCAAAATGATCAGCAGGAATGCAACAAATCATGAGTTTTTACAAAATGAATTAAAATCATTTTTTTTCCCCACAAAATCAAAGTCAAAGACACTTACTCTGGTGTATCACCATCATAAATACCATTGTGATGATGAAGTCACAAGTAGACTCCTGGGCATCACATTGCCAACTACAATCTGGTTACAGGACTCCAGGTAATACAAAAATAAAACAGCAAAATAAAAAAATAGCTACTACTAGAAATAGCAGAGAAAAATCACCAAAAATTAAACAACATTAACGTCTAAGTAGCTTAAAAAACAGTTCATAACATAAGTAGGTTCTGAAACATCGCTGTAAATATTCTGTCTTGTTGGAGGTGTCAGAGGGGAACCTTTTTTGTTTAATGGGTGGTTTTCTTTTTATCTTAGGCAAACAATATGTAAATAATACATGTAAAAGACAATAGTTCAAGGAACAATAGGCACCTTTGCTTATTTCAGTCTTAAACAGCTGTGTTCAGTGTTTTAATGGCTTCTTATTAACGATAAGATGCAAATGACAAAGGAGCCAGCAGTTCTTCATCTAACTTGTTTCTGTTTACACCTGTGTGGATCCATCATGCACTATTTGGTTTAATAAAACACTTAATGAAAAATGTGACAGAGTGAAAATTTCCATTTTAGACTTCAATTCATTTGGAGGATATCCTTGGAAAGAAAAAAATCTACAATACAAAAACATAACATTGCAGACTAACAAGCCATAAAATTAAATAAGGTCTGAGATTGGCAAGGATTCATTCCTAATTATGAAATTGGATTGGAACGAAAACCTGCAGCCACTGCGGCCCTCCAAGACCAATTCTGCTCACCTCGCCTTGAATAGTGCTGGGGCAGTTCCTCAAGTGCAGCATCAGAAGGTCCCTCCATTCCACTCGACTCAAGACACCTTTACATATTCAATACCAAAGTATACAAAATAATATTTATAAGAACAAAAAAAAAATATATAAACAAAGAACGCTTACTTCAAGTTAGACATTCATCATAACATCAGAACCAGCTCTAATTATGCCATTCTGGTCCGCAGAAGATGGTCACACAATCTAATGCAGTGCCAATTAACACAACAATGTTTCATTTAATGGTGGATAGAAACCTATGCCGACATTTGGAGGACATGAACTTCACCTTAAAGACACCCTAATCAGAATACATACTAAGGGCTAACAACTGTCAGGGAATACTTCTCCTGAATAGGTTTCAGTGCAGCTCTAGAGGAATGTATTTTTTTTCTTCGAAATTTGAATCATCTTGAAAAATTTTCTAAACGAATATAGACTTGCTTGGCTTTCAAAGACTTGACAACACTGATGTAAAATTTGTCTGTATTCTGTTTTGTGTGTGTGTGTGTTTTTTTTTTTTTTTGTTAGATGTTAACGTCTTAATGTTTATTAATGGATTTCTTTTCCATCAGTAGTTGAAATTTTAAGGATGCCAAGACTAAAATCCCACTCTATATAATATAAATTGGCTCATTATGCTTCTAGTTGCTTTGCCAAGTGGTCTGTCTTCCATCTGTGAACAAAATTGTTATCATAATGTGCAAATCAATTTAAGAAAATTGTTTAATCATTTCAGTTTAAATTATCATGCATGCTGTTCTGTAAAGATTCTTGACTATAATCTATGACACTCTTTATTCAGTAATACATTACAATCAAATATTTACTGACTTAAATATTAAAATTTAGTTAAAACAATCAGTTTTTAAACTACAATTAATACACTAGTAATGTAGCTTAGTGCAGTAGTGTGATTTAAATCTGTCACTCACTGTGTGCTTGGCTTTCCCTGTTGGGGCAAATCATGAAGACATCACTGCTTAGTCTTCAATATTTATGAGCTTCTCTGTTGATGTTACCTTATTTTTCCATATTTTTACATTATGAAATTAAATTTATTTTCAATGAACATCTTTTCATCAAAACTTCAGAAACAGTAGATCTTTTTAATTGTTGAATTTTAATAGTATACTCAAGTTCTCTGGCAGTACAGTACACATTTATAAATACAGAACGCAAAATTACATGCAATGAAACACAGTGCAATATGTGCAATTGTGAGAAGATATTAAAATGAAAACAAAGGTCAGAAGCAAATGCTTCAAGTAAAAAAAAAACAAATAGATCTGTACTTTATTAATAACACTTCAGAAATTTCATAAAGATTTTAACGACTCACACCAATCATCCCACTTCTTATTTTCAGCATTCATTTGACTCAGGGTGAAAACAGGAGTAATTTTTTTGAGCTGCCTTCAGCAGATGCCTCTTTTTGCAGATCTTTCAAGTCAGGTTTTACTCAGGTGTTACTTGTGGTTGTTTTACTACACTCGGGTGTTACCTGTGCTGCTTCAGTGTATTCTGACATATAGGGTATATACATTACATGTGTAATGTTTCTTTGAAAATGCAGTCTTCCTCAAGGATTCAAATTATTTTTATAAACATCCAGTTCCTTCAAATAAAATGTCTGTCAGTTTGGCCAGGGAAATCCAGAATTTAAAGCTGTGTGCCTCATTTCCAAGCAGTTTGAACAATTTTGGAATGCATGGCTGAAAAATGTAAGGCTATTGGCAGTGTAAATTTCATCAGGGAGTCTGTTACTTGAAAGTGCCAATTTCATCAAGTCCTTCATTGAAGTCTCAGTGAAATAGTTGATTTAAGGTCATTCCAAGTAACAATCTACACATTGCTCATCAGTCCAATTGAAATAAAATATATCAACTGCTAAAGTGTATGCTTTAGTTGCCATTATAATCAACAAAGTGAAAAGAAATGCATTCACTTTGTTTTGATATGCCAGGCTAGTAAAAATGTTTCTTTTACTTTCTTAACATTTCACTGGACAATGCCTTTTAATCTTTACAAAATTAAAAACGGCATGACACTTTTGGAAACAGTTTTCAGGGTCAAAAACGTGTGGTGAGCCTGGATTTTTCTACAAAATTCTTTTCTTAGCCTCTTTTCCTAAGTAACTAAAGGAACAAGTGCACTGCTTTTGCCCCTTGGAACATCATTCTTTGGAACATTAGATGTACCGATGTTTACCTCTCCTGTATTCAGTAGGTCTCTTTTTGTTCATTTATTGTGTTGACAACATGCATTTTTTTTCAAGCTTTCACTTCAGAGTAAAACTAATTCTAAATTCAGGATGATGCTGGCATATAACTGTGACATCATATTTTACATAATCTGCACAAGGAAACAAAAGTAGCATAAAACACAAAGACTGACCACAGGTCTAGAAATTGTTAAATTTGCAGAATCTATCGGAAAATAATGAGGGGAACCTTGTAGTTGTGGGGAAAAAGTTTTGGTAAATAAAGATGTGACACTTGCTGGAGTAGCAGGAAAAGATTACAGGCCATGAGGGTGGGTTTAAGGGTTACAGTATCTTATTAGCACACTTAATGATGAACTAAATGTACTTAATCTACTGATGGGAGGATTGTGCCAGTTATTTTTGAGGCTTCCAGAAAACTCCCATATAGCTTATTACATGCCTATGTTTTGTACCAACAATAATAAAAGAACTGTACAATTTTATCAAGAGAGTGTTTTTGATTTTTCATTGAGTTTTCTTGATGATGAAATCTGTGTCAATTTTGCATTTCAAGTTGTTGCTAAAGTAAGCTCCAAGGAATTTAAGAACGTTATGTATGTAAATTTTAGAAATTGGTGGGCTGATGATACATATAGGGCTTTCATGTTTTTAGTTTAATCAGTGATGACTTTCAATGGTTTTGGAATTGTTAAGATGGAGGTCATGGTTATTCCACCAAGCAATTGCTCATTCACATAGTACATAGCTTCTAATGTTGCCCAAGATAAGGCTACCAATGTTGAATTCATTTAAATAAAATAATAAAAATATTTAAATTGTATAATATAAATTAAATACTCAAAATTTACAAAATATAATAATGGATTAAGTGATAATAAATATTAAAATCAAGTATTCAAAGTATATAATAGTTAAATAATTAATTACAATTATTTGATTTTTTAATTGTCATATTTGTATTTAATTGACCTGGGGGACAAAACATTCATGCAGTGTTTTGTGGGGGCAGGTTGGTTGGATTATTTCTCTAAAACTCACTTTTAGCCTTTAATGACTCCAGATATAAAACAAATACAATTATTATTTCATGTACTTTAATGCAATGACACATTATTGTCTACCTGGAGGTTTCCAATTCTCTCCATGTCAGTGTGGATTTTTCTCCCATACCCTAGGATGTTTTTTTTCAAGTCTAATGTTTATTCAAAATATTCCCGATTTCAGTATAAGAGGGACTGTGAAGGACTGGAATACTGCCCAGTAATTCCTTGCATCCAGTGATGCAGTCTGGGATAGGCTTTACCACAATACAGAACTAGATTAAGTGAGCTGGAGAATGATATGTATGATAGCTAAATGGGTAGCATTGGGTATAAGGAAGGAACTAACAAAGCACTGGGTACTAGTCCACTGTAGGTCACATATGTAAAGGGCAGCACTGACAAATCAGTTCAAAATTCTGATGTCTTGACATACAGGAACTCACTTTACCATCCTAGTTTAAATTATCAAAAAATGTAAATCATGGACAAATTTGTTAGCACCCCTCCACGAAAAAAGAAGAACTCACAATTGTCTCTGAAATAACTTGAAGCTGAAAAATGTAATTGGCAACTGTCATTGTTTATTCCATAATTAGCAAAAACTAGACTTTGATTTAGACTTTTAATTCAACAGAATATTTCAGATGATAACACAAATGAGAAATATTGGGGACCAAAATGATGGGACCCTTAACCTAATATTTTGTTGCATAACCTTTAGAGGCAATCATTGCAAATGAGTGATTCCTGTAGCTCTCAGTGAGACTTCTGCACCCGTCCACAGGTAGTTTGGCCCACTCTTCCTGAGCAAACTGCGCCTGCTGCGTCAGTTTTGAAGGGTGTCTTCTCAAAACTGCTTTATCATTCTTTCCATAGATGTTCAATAAGATTCAAATCGGAGCTCATAGAAGGCCATTTCAAAATAGTCCAATATTTTTTCTTAGTCATTCATGGATACTTTTAGCTGTGTGTTTTGGGTCATTATCCTGTTGGACTGAGACTGAACTTTCTGGCACTGCGTAGTATATATTGGAGTTCATTGTTCCCTGCCCAGACTCAAGGCACCCTGAGCCAGATGCTAAAAAAAAGCCCCAACACATAACCGAGTCTTCTCCATGTTTCACAGCAGGGATGGTGCTCTTTCTTTGTAAATTTCATTTTTTGATTTGAGGACAAGTTGATGTGACTTTCTAAGAAACTCACTGTAGTGTATTCAGTATACATTTCAGCAAATTCCAGTCTGTCTTTTTTATGTTTCTCTTTCAGAAGTGCAGTCCTCCAGGGTCTTCTTCCATTGAGCATTCGAAAAGCGACAGATGGTGTGATCAGGCACTGATAGACCTTGACCTTGGAGTTCAGCTTGTATCTCTTTGAAAGTTGTCGCTGGCTTTTTGTCTGCCTTTCTCACTATCCTTCTGCTTATTCTGGCATCAATTATCCTCTTACAGCCGTGTTCCATTGACCTTATAATTCTTAATATTTTCCACTATTGTCACAGAAATATCAAGCTGCTTGGAGATGGTTTTATAGCCTTTGCATTTAATATGCTTGTTTATAATTTTTTTTCTTATTTCCTCAGACAACTCTCTCTTTTGCTTTCTCTGGTACATATTCATTGTTGGGCAAATAGTACTTCAGTTGGGACTACTTTTCTCCATGTAAATACGTTGAATGACTGATTGCACAATTGGAGACATGTGTGATATTAATTAAAGAAAATATCTAGTTTGTAAAATTATTGTTATCCAGTAATTATTTACGTTTTTTTTCTCATCACCCAATTTTGACTATTGCTTGTCTTCATGACCTGTAACTTATTATTGTGCCAGCCAAGGGTATTCCCCTTGGAGAACTGCCAGCAATCATCATCCCAGGGGGTTTGTTTCAGACATTCAAGATGCAACCCTTCATGGGGCTTTCCCCAAACCCTCTCTCATTCACAACACTCTCTTCATTTGTAATTCATGACTCAGTGTGTCCCAATTAGAGGTGTCTCATTACTAACGTTTAAGAAACGCTGCCCTGATCCAATTATTTATGGTCTTTTTAGGGGTAGCAACAAAGTGTCTGGGCCATTTTAGAATATCTTTGTAGAATAAGTAAAACTTGATCTCTTTTTAAGACTTGCTTTGCTTTACTTGATGACATAACAAAGGCATGAAGGAATACATGGGGCGATTTCTTTTCATTTAATCACTTTTCAGGAGGCATACAGTACTTTTTCAGAGGTTACCAACAAATTTGTCCACGTCTGATTTTGTAAGTAATTTGGCCACAAAATTCTAAAATAGCAATACCAAAACAATGAGAGGGTATGAACCATAAGAATTATTTACACTTCCAATGCCTTATTTGTATGTATATACCACCTTTTAAAACTGTGAGAAACATTATCATTTTTACATTTGTACATTTCACATAACACAGCTCACATCTGAGAATTCTAAGAATCAAAAGGACATATATGTATTTTGAACTGACATGATTCATGGTAATACCTTTGATGTTCCTGCTATTTACATATTGCATTGTGCAATGTGTATATGTTGGTTAAATCATTTTGTAAAATTTGGATAATTACTGCAATGCTATTAAGGTGTCAGTCACATATACAATTTCTGTTAAATGTTTCTTAAGATTGTTTAATCAAAAAGTGTAGGTTCCTTTTAGCTTGTGGGAAAGGTTGAAACTACCAAAATATTCAGCGAAGCATGAGGATGAGCAAAAGCCATTTTTTGTCTTCAATATAGAAATCACAAACTCAAGTGGTGAAGAATGTATTAATTTTTACTTTTAATGCCTATTTTGTGTGTATTATTGTTTAAAAGCTAATCTTTATTTTTTTTTTGTTGTTTCAGAATTCACTGTATCATGAGAGTGTTGTATCATAAAGCCTGTATCAGAATACATTATGTAACTACCAGGGATTTTGAGAGATGGAGAAATGGACATAGCACTGTGACAACATTGGTGGAAGTTATTCTTTAAAAGAACCATTGGTGCCTTCACAGTCAAACTCACTGTCTCCCTCTTTAGCTGCTCTGTAATTCTGGGGGGCAGGATGGAGTGTATAAAACGTGCCTTGCCTCAAGCTGCATTATTGGCAGTATTTACTGTGCTGACTCTGGTAAATATAGTGCCAAAATCTAAAATGATAGTATAAACTTACATAAACAAGAATGCTGTCATAGTCACAGATATAATGTCTGAAAATACTGAGGCAGAAACTCTTAGGAGATTTATATGTAGGATGTCTTAATAGGAATACTGATGTATAGCACAATGGCAGAGGCATTTATGCCAGCTATTCATGTGGTGCTGTTTTTTTTTTAATCAGGAGAACAACATACTAGAAAAAATACATATATTACAGTTTTACTTCCATTTTGAAACATAATGTTAATTGGGTCTTCTGTTTCAGAGTAAGAATGCACAGGTTCTGCATTATTAGGGTTTTTTTTATGTTGTGACCTTTAGTCAACATACCTATAATGATGTGTTTCTATATGTTTATCTAACCATAGCCCCTTCATTAGCTGCCCCTAGCACAATGATGGCATATGTTTAATCAGTTAGAATTTAAAGAAATAATTAAATGCAATCTTTTACAAATGGTCTCATATCTGAAATTATACAGCACTGGCACAAATGCTGAATGTGTACTATTACCAATAGTCATTCTATACTTTTTTTTTTTTTGAAGACAGCATTAGTACAATGAATATAGTCATATGTAAGGATGCTATAACAATGTTAAACAGTGATGAAAGAGTCATTCAACACATAGAAATGAGTGCAAAATTTGCTGAAATATAAAATTCAATGCAGAAAGGTCTGAGTGTGTGCTACTGGTTAAACAGGAAAAAAAATGTATTACCAATTTTTATCTGGCTAACTGATTCATGAACTCCATGGTTATATATTGTAATTTTACATGAAAGTTGTATACCTAGATAGAGGAAAAGGTCATCAGACCCACTTCCAGTTGTCAAATATTTTGCAAATATCATATCTATTTGTTTCTCATTATAAGTAATTGATACTATCGATATGCAATCATTTATTTTTATAATCGAAGTTTTTATTAAAATGGTATTTTTGCAATCAGGGAGGTCGAAAATGGTGGTGGAATTTTTTTTTGATTACATATGCATTACCTAGATTACGTGCAAAGTAAAAAGAATTATAGTCACCTAAAAACATAGAAAAAGTGTATTATATAATATTTGTTGCTATACATTTTTGCAGGTAAAACCTCACTTAGCTACATTTAATTATTATAATGATGGCAGAAATAAAAAAAATATAAAATTAAATGTATTACCAGGAACTCGAAAGGAACATAGCAACTTATTGTTCCCCTTACATTTTTATATTTACATGGCATGTTCAATGTTTACACGTTATTATTAAACTGATGATGTATAAATTAAAATTAATAATCATTATTGAAAGTATATACATTATATTGAATACAGTTTTTAATATTGTGTGCACATTTATGTTTCCATAAGAGAAAAAATTTGGATGGTTGTTTAAATAAAATACTACTTAGGGTTGAGTAATTTTTCTCAACTTTCATATCTGTTGTGAACGCTGGCCCGGACACAGACAGACAGACATTGTTTCTTCCACCACACACCGTTTATTGTACACAGTATTTACAAGTATTAATCAGTGCGCAAACCCAGTGTCCAGGGCACACAGTCCAATAGCCTTCTGGCCGCCTCCAGTCCTCTCTCCAGCTCCGTCTTTCTTCCACCCGACTTCCGCTATTGAATGAAGGGAGGCGGCCCTTTATATAGGAACCCAGATGGGCTCCAGCTGCTTCCCGGCATTCCTCCGCAGACATGCCCCAGTGTGGCGGAAGTGCCGGCTGCGCACCCGGAAGCCCTCCGGTTGTCCCCGTCTTCTTCCCCCCAGCACTTCCTGGTGTGGCGGAAGTGCTGGGCTCCAGGGTTGTTCAGGCATCGGGGTGCCGCCTGGCAGTGGCCACGGGTCCCTACAGGGCTGGGCTTCCAAGCCCTTTACCCGTGGCCCCCAACATAACCAGGGCGGTCGCCCCCTCGCGGTCTGGAGGAGGTACAAGCCCTCCTCCGGTCCTCCTGGGCGTCACACTGTTTGCTTTGTATTATTATAAATATCTATACAAAATCTGAATCATTGATCTGTAATTATAACCATGGTTTACTTGAAAATTTGCGAAAGTATTCAGTTAAAGTACCACTTCCAGTTGACGTAAGTTGAAAGGATTCCTTATTTTTGATATAAAGCAGGTATACAGAATCTCATTGACCTAGGTTAAAGCATTTTCGATTTATCGTGTTTACAGACAGACATAATTTCAAAAATGGTATTTTTGGACTCAGGAAGGTCTGAAACATCAAGAGTCATCAAGTGTAGGTTTTATACATCGCGATTTGAACGTGGAAAAGTTCTTACGCAACATTTCTGTGCGTACGCACCGTTTATACATGAGGCCCCAGGTTGCAAGATGCGATACCACAACAATTAATCTTCCAATTGTTCTACTGAAACACTCTTTTTGCCAAGTGTTTGTTTTCCAGAAGAAGTCTTGCTTATTACTTGCTGGCTTTGCTCTGTCCTGTTATGAGTCTGTCCTCTCTCGTTTGACCTAGCATCTCTGGTGAAACTCTCTTCCTCCCTGGAGGAATCCACGTGTCTTGCATCTTGTCAGCCACGTACCCTCGTGTGCCTGCAAATCCCTGCGCTCCGTGTGAGTTGGACCGGCTCTGTATACAACACCCAACACGAAGTATATATGTCAATCTCTGCCTAGATCAACATGATCATCGAGTAAACAATAGTACATACCTATTCCCTTTTGCTTAGAAGTAGTGTAAACAAATGTTCATTGGTTAAAAAAGAGTATTGTTGTCAATTATCAAGAAGTATGTATACAACTGTATGCTGATTAGAAACCAATGTCCCCAGAACATATTAATTTTCCGACAAGGTAAATACAAACATCTTCCAAGGAAGAAGTCAGTTCTGTTATCACAATATTGTATGTTGATGAGACAAAGCAGTTTAATCTTCAAAGTAAATGACTCTTTTGCAAGACTGGTGAAAATCTACTTTCTGTAGAAAGATATCAACAATAACCTGTGACAGAATTATTCAGGAAATTTGCCTTTTCACTTATCATTCCTTCATCTATTGGCTTTTTACATTTATTATTTACATATTTTTGTACAAAAAATGTGGCTTTTTTTCTAATAAAGGAAATAATTGTCCTGGTTTTCATGTAAACAGAACCAAGTAAATTACCATCTACAAAAAAAGAAAACACAGCAAAGGCAGACGTTTTGGAATCTAAATGTTTTGCAAGAGGAGTCACACTGTCGAACATCTCATAAATGGGGATGTTATATAGCAAATTCCAATCAATAATAAGGCAACAAAAAAAAGAAAGACATTTTCATGAACAAACTGAAGACCCCTCCCCTCGCCAGCAAAAATTAATTATAACAAAGAAAACGTTTATTCAGTTCATTTTCAGAATGTTTCCCTCCAGAAGATGAAGCAGAGACTTGCATTTTTTAAATCTCTGTTGTTGATTCTTATTTATAAAATTACAAAAAATAAAAAAGTCAAAAGTGTTGTTAAATCTGTTTTCAAGATGAGGTGTTTTTACAGAGGGAACTTCTTCTTTTACAGAGGGAACTTTCTGTTCTTGTATGTTATGGTTTTGGGTATAGTGCTGAAAGTAAGACCATAAGCCCCAAAAATATATTTTAAAAAGGACAAAACCTGTCTAAATAAGATAATTACTTCCAATGCAAAATTAAGCAAAATCTAGCCAAGTAGTACAAAGAGCCAGTGTTCAAGTTATACAATGATTAGGGCAAACAAATAGTCCCAGATACAAAAAAAAAGAAAAAAAAAACTATAAAGAGACAAAATGTTCAAGCAATACAAAAAGACCAAGTTTCAAGATCAAGACATGCCAAACTCACCTAGCCAATGCAATTCCAAATTTTAATGAAGTAAGAAAAGAATAATATGTCTGACCAGAAGAGGAAATATCAGTAAATTAGCAGGAGATTCAATAAAAAAAAGTCAGCCGTCCTAATATACATGTATGTCTAAACCCAAAACAGTAACCTTATTTTAAAGTCCAAATTCCTAAATTTAAAAGCTGAGAATCGGTACCCAAAGGCACAATAGTTATCTTTTTTTGCTGCAAAATCAGATTCAGGTATTTCTGCGGTGTCAGCTTTTAAAGCAATGCATCTTCCTGGATTGTGCTCTCTTCTATCTGTGCATAGCAGCTTGGCATTCGACCTTCAAGTAGGCAGCACTTTGTGAAAAAACAAAAAAGAAGCAAAATATTTCCAGCAAAATTAAAATTACGTTCCTGGAAAAAATAAATGTAAGGATTGGATTCAGTAATCCAAAATTCTATAAGGGGAAGTAAACTTTCTCAAAATGTGCTCATAACCATGTAGGAACACAAACGTATGCTGAGTACATGCTTCCTCTAGTAATGCTTTAGAACCTTGTTGTTTCTGAATAAAGACAAGTAGTATGGATGCTGTTATGGAAATCCAGCCTGTTGGAGTATACTGAATGCTCAAGAGTGTAGGGAAGCCAGGGAACACTACAGAATGCTCTGGGTTACTGTCCCTTGATTAAATTTCAGCATGCACCATTAATCCTTAGAAGTGATTCCTGAAAGAAGTTTAACACGAGCTAGTGGTCAGCTGGTGAAGGCCCAGCACCACAGAGGAACAGAAGAAGGTGTCACACATCAAATTAATTGTGCCACACCCCAGGTTTTGGATGAAAGTATTTTTGAACACATTCGCTTAATTAATATGCACATTAGGAATAACTGCACTTTGTCAATCAACAGATACCATTACTAATTCTGAATTCAGCCAGCAGTTAGCATTGTATTTAAAACAAACAAATTGACTTCTTGAATTTGCTAGCATTACAAACATGGACATTAGAAAATGGATGCATGGAAAAATTAGGAAACAGGAGTAAGCCAACCCAAAATCTGATTCTTTTGTGGACCAGCCCACCAAGGCTATTGACTCAGCACATCACATTTGCAGGAGGAGCTCAAACAAAATGTCCAATGTGCCTGGCGACTTGATGTACCTGTGTAGGTTTGTTCTAAGTAGTTCCTTAAGCATCATTTCAAGAACAACTGTTACTGTTCATTTTCAGGCAGTCAGAATAAAAGCATAGATTGGCTTAAATGCTCAGGAAACCAGACATAGCTTTCTTTTTACTGTGTAAGAAATTTGAGTAGAACAATTCAGCTTTCACCAGGATTGAGCCTTGTTAAGGGAAGCAGGCTGCAGAATAAGGTTAAGGATTATGCAGACAAATCAACAGTGCAATGCATCAGATATGTATGGCCCTTTGGAAAGAACAATAGTTGTGAAGTTACATAGGCAGGGAAATTTCAACACTTGTAAATGCTGACCAGCTTTACATGTCATTGCCTATAGACATTATTGAATTTCTTGTCTCTAATGAACCATCTTTGATGGGTGCTAAAGGTTCAATTGATAACCGATGAGAGGGCAGCAGTGTAGTTTTTCTTTTTTTATTTGAATACACTTCGAGACTAAGCTTTCAGTACAATTTCAAAATAAATTCTATGTACACCTAACATATCATTCAAAGTGAAGTTATAGAAGTGATGAGTAACATTGTAAACAAAATATTTGAGCTAGTGTTGCGTATGAAAGAGAAAGAGGCCTGCAGAAACTTACTAAAGATAAAATAAAATAACTTAAGGGGAGCTTTATAATTGTTGCTTCCGCAACCTATAACACCTTGTGGTTTTGCATGCCATTTAACCAGAAAACACCATAAGAAATTTTTTTAATATGTTCGGTTCATTCTACAAGTTTAGGACACAGTCCACTGTAGCTGCACAGTATACTGACAGTTATTGTAACAAAGGTGGATTGGCCACTTTGACACACTGTCTATGATATGGAAATCTTTCAAAATCCTTACTGATTTTCTGACAGAAAATCAAATCACCATGTGATAATTTAAACATTTTAGAAAACAGAATACTCAAAGACAATTAATAAACCAAACTTCAAATTTAATCAAACTTCAAGCATAGTATAGTCTTTGTGTTTGCAAACCAAACAAATTGATCTAATCGCTGCTATTTGGCTCATTGAAACTCCCTCTGACTTCATTGCTAATTTACAATCTCATGTTGAATTTGAACAAATATGTGCAAATTGCAAAGACACAGATTCGGCTCCTCCAAAATAAAATCACTCATGCACAAGCCTCTAGGTCAGCACGAAGAGAACACTGAGCAGGAGTATGAAAGGTTATTTTATTGATAAAATAATAAATAACTAAATAATTGAAATAATTTAATGTAAAATAGTTAACAATAGGAAATACAATCATGCATTTCTAGACTCTTACTTATTCAAGAATAAAAAATCTCCTTCTTAGCCTCACTGAAGTAGACTTTAGACAGTGGTAGCATTTACCTGACCACAGTACAGAAAACAGGCCATTGTTGGGATGGCTGGTGTTTCTTTTCTGTAGTCCAACATTGCTGGGTGTAGATGTCCTGGAAGCTTGAAAGTTGCTGACTGCACCACTCTCTGAGAGCTTTGTGGTCATGTTGTGTTCTGTTCCCAAACCAGGCATTAATTCTTCCTATCAGGATACTGTCAATGGTGGATTTATACTGCTGCCTGATATCCTTGAGGAATCTATGGTGGTAAATATGTCGCTGTGCCCTCTTTACCAAGGTGTTGGTGTGTTTGGACTAGATTAAGTCTTCCCGTAATGTGGACACCTAGTATCCACCATCTGTACCTGAGTACTGTTAATACTGAGGGTGTGGCAATGCCTCTGTTGTTTTTCCAAAGTTCACAATCAGCCCCTTTGTCTTGCTGACATTCTGGAGTATACTATTGTCCTGACACCAACAACAACAACATTTATTAAATATAGCACATTTCCATACAAACAATGTAGCTCAAAGTGCTTTACATGATGAAGAAAGAGAAAAAAGACAAATTATTTAAATTAGGTAACACTAATTAAGATAGAATAAAAGTAAGGTCCGATGGCCAGGGAGGACAGAAAAAACAAAAAAAAAAAAAACTCCAGACGGCTGGAGAAAAAAAAATAAAATCTGCAGGGGTTCCAGGCCACGAGACCGCCCAGCCCCCTCTAGGCATTCTACCTAACATAAGTGACCTCAATCAGTCCTCATTGTATTCAGGGTTCTCATGTAAGAACTTGATGATGACGGTCATGTGGACATCTAGCCTTTAATCCATCAATGTAGGCACATCACAGTGCTTTGATTAGGTGATGGTGGCACAGATTGCCACCACAGAAAACCGGAAGAACAGAAGAGAAATTAGGGGTTAGTACAGATTTTGGAGCCACCATGAATAATATTGATAATTAATTAAATATACAGAGCATCAGGATTTAACTAAGACAAAGCTATGAGAAAGCCAAGTAATGTGTTTTCAGCAGTGTTTTAAAGTCCACTGTAGTAGCCTGGCGAATTCCTATTGGCAAGCTATTCCAAAATTTAGGTGCATAACTGCAGAAGGCATCCTCACCACTTCTATTAAGTTTAGTTCTTGGAATTCTAAGTAGGCACTCATTTGAAGATCTAAGGTTACGATTTGGAGTCTAAGGTGTAATATAAGATGGGGCAAGATTATTTAAGGCTTTGTAAACCATAAGCAGTATTTTAAAGTCAATTCTAAATGACACAGGTAACCAGTGTAGTGACATCAAAACTTTCTTTTCCAAGTTAAGACTCTAGCAGCTGCATTCTGCACTAATTGCAATCGATTGATGTCTTTTTTGGGTAGTGCTGAGAGGAGTGCGTTACAGTAATCTAGCCGACTGAAAACAAAAGCGTTAACTAATTTTACAGCATCTTGCAATGTTATAAGAGGTCTAACTTTTGCTATATTTCTTGAGTGAAAAAATGCTGTCCTAGTAATCTGATTAATATGTGATTTAAAATTCCGGTCAGAGTCAATAGTTACCCCTAAATTCTTTACCTCCGTCTTGACTTTTAATCCTAATGCATCAAGTTTATTTCTAACTAGCAAAATACCCGCGCTTCCCAGCAGCGAAGTACTGCCTTAAAATTTTTATTGAGAAGGAAAGTAAACCTTTTTAAACTGAAGGAAAATATACCAATAATCATTTGTTAAGGATCTCTTTGTATGCCAGGTTGTCCTTTCGGCCCTCCGGTTGTAATATGACCAAGCTGTGCACTGAGCTTACTCTTGAGCATGCAACGTACAGTTGGCCATGTAAAAAGCAATCTTGCCTCAAATCTCACAGCTTGGATTGCTGCTGTCATAATCGGTTTGAGTTTCATGGTTTGTTTCAATTACGTTAGTATTTGCAGGACTTGTGTTGAAGTGACATTCGGTTTCATTGATAACTTCGCATCCAGCTTTTGAAAGTTTAAACATTCATAAACATCAAAGTGTCCACTACTCAGATCGTCACCTGTGAATCTAAGATGTTTAAGAGGCATTGGCGGTTGTCCAAAGGTGTAAAATATTTGGCCATTTCGGTACATTTGGAAGCGACAACCGAACAATTCAGCGGCAGCCATCAACTCACATGCAGAACCATAGATGAAGGGCTTAAGCATTTCACTCTTATAGTGCTCCTGTGTAGTATAATTATCTCCTGTACCGTCATCAGTTCACACCTTGAACCTGTCCCAGTCATTCAATACATAAGACACAATGTTCCTCTGGATATCAAGAGTGAGCCTAATATGGCCGGGCAATATGTAACACAAAGAATGGAAAAGGCAGGCGCCATCTCCGGGCATGGAAACCACTCGGTAAGTGTCTGTTCTTTGATCTATGGTGATCACCTCGATAGACATGTTAATGGGGGTACGGTAGGAACGATAAAGGAAGTGGGTACCTGAACAATGTAAACTAAGTCTAAAATACCTATACAATAACTATAATCGTAATAAACGAACAATAAAACAGCGGAGAAGCCGTGGATTAAATAAAAAGGCTGCAGTTATCAGCAGGGAGACGTGAATACCGTGGCGAAGCAAGGAAGGGAATGAAGAGACCGAAGCGACGAACAGCCTTATATAGGCAGGCAGCCAACAACGTGGAAGGTGTGGGGATGGGGGACCCAACACCACCTCATACGGCGAACGAGCTGCAGGCTATGGACGTATATATGTACGTAAGTAGGATTCAGTTAGCATTGGGAACCCACGTACCAAATTTCTTGAAGATGGGCCCATAGGTAACAAAGACCGTTGGAAAGTTCAATATGGCAGCTGACAATGGCGTCATACCACCGAAATAAGTACGTACATCAGTTTTGGTTAGCGCAGGGAAGCCACCTACCAAATTTCGTGAAGATGGGCCCATAAATAAGAAAGTTTAACATGGTGGACGTTATTGACCGTTATGATCGTTACGCGTAGAATTTCGAAATGAAACCTGCTTAACTTTTGTAATTAAGCTGTAAGGAATGAGCCTTCCAAATTTCAGCCTTCTACCTACACAGGAAGTTGGAGAATTAGTGATGAGTCAGTTAGTCAGTCAGTCAGCCAGTGAGGGCTTTGCCTTTTATTAGTATAGATAACCTCATCATATCCATTATTGCCAATCACTAAAATTTCTTTTTTCTCTTTATTTAGTTTGTGAAAATTATTACTCATCCATTTGGGAACGCAGGTGAGACATTGTGTCAGTGAATCAAGAGAGTCGGAGTCATCAGGTGCTATTGATAAATGTCATCAGCATAGCTGTGGTAGCTCACGTTATGCCCCAAGATAATCTGACCTAACAGAAGCATGTAAATCAAAAAGAGCAGTGGACCCAGGATAGAGCCTTGTGGAACACCATATAGAATATCATGTGTCCTTGAATTATAATTACCGTAACTAACAAAGAATTTTCTACCTGCCAGGTAGGATTAAAACCAATTTAAGACACTGCCAGAGAGGCCCACCCATTGACTAAGGTGATTTCTAAGAATATTGTGATCAATGGTATCAAATGCAGCACTCAGATCTAAGAGGATGAGAACAGATAGACGGCCTCTGTCTGCATTTACCCGCAAGTCATTTGCTACTTTAATGAGTGCAGTTTCTGTACTGTGATTTGTTCTGAAACTTATCAAGAATATTATGTTTATTGAGGTGTGACAGTGTGACAGACTCTGCACTTCACCCAAGTAAGCTTTCTCATTGTTGTTAGACATCAGAACTACCCCAGCTGCTTCATCAGCAAATGTCAATGATGTTAGGAGTCATGTGCAGCTGAGTAGTCATACTGTTTTGTGTAGAGAGAGTTCAGCAGAGGGCTAAGTCCTGTGGAGCACTTGTGCTGAGAGTGAGGGATAATGAGGTGTGGCCACCCACTGGAACAATCTGGGGTCAGCCTGTCAGGAAGTTTAAAAGCCAATTGCACAAAGGTGCATTCAGAGGAAGAGAGAAATAGTAATTGTTTTGGCACTTATGTGGAAATGTGAACTAGCCACCACATCTGATAGATGAAGTAACAGTCCTTTATCCTTCTCCTGTAGTGCACCACCTGATCAAGACACTGTGCAGCTAGCTGTGATGCTGGAATGCCCCAGCTATCCACGAAAGTGACTGCATCAAATCTTCTGGGATGTGTCTTGGAAACAATGAGGAATGTATAGCACATTTACAGCATGTTAGGTAGAACTCCTAGTGGGGCCTAGGCAGTCCTTTGGCCTTGGTCCCCCTGAAGATTTGTTTTTTCTCCAGCTCAACTGATTTTTTTTTTGTTTTTTCTGTAGTTCTTTCACATTGTTTAAAAGACAATGATAATATTCATTGACCATAAACAAAAAATTGTTATAAATTAAAATTGGAAATAAAATATTTTCTTGAGTGCCCTTTAATTAATTGTGAAATTTTAACATTCTTTTCATTATCCATTTCAGTTACATAGACTTGTTACTTTATTATTTTCAGTCATATTTTAGGTATCAGTTAAAAAAACATTTTTTATGCTAGTTGATTACAGTATTATTTTAAGCAAATCTGTGGATATGCATCTTTGGTTTTATTATTATTCATAAACACTCAAAAAACTAAAATAAACATTTAGCTTATGTTTGCAGTCTGCTCAAAATCATCATGGCAAGAAACTTGCATATTATTCTGTGAGTTATTTTGATGTAAAATACTTGTGCATTAAGTTATTGTAACATAAAAGAGTATCAGAGGGGAAATTCTACAAAACTGCATTTGCAGTTTGTAATGATGAGTATAATACCTTTTCTCTAATGGTTTTAGCTAAGCATCTGATCGTATTTAATACAAAAAACTGTATTTTAAGCATTACATAATTATTTGTGGCTACCTTGAATAAGATCTATAATAACAAATGAAGGAAAATAAATCTTGTGTTTATGAAATGCTGCAAAATGTCTGATACTTAAGTATACTACTGTACATCTGGGTATATTTGTATCACAAATGTTATAAGCAGCTTTTAAAAATAAAAAATGTTCAAATTTAAAGAAATGAACAAAATATTGTTTTCTTTTTCTAAAGTTTATATAATGTGCTAAGTACTATGAAATTTACATTGATTTTATATGTAAGCAATGACATAAAGTGATTTATCCACGCATTTTTGAAACCACATACACTTGATTACTTTCTTGCTTATACTTGCCTGCTTAGCACCTACACTTACTTTGAAACCTGTACACAGTTAACAAAAACCTGAAACAGAAAGGTAAGAAAGAGGTTTACTATGGCAGTGCATTAGAGGGTACACTCAGTTATACACCATTGCTCACACATCCTCTTCAGTTCAGATTTCTAGCCATGCTATCCTAGAGTCAGGAAAGTGGGGTTTCTGAAAAAAACCCTTATTGGATCATAGTGAGCACATGGGACCTCCATCTCCACTATAAGATGGTAATTTTGCCTGTTGTGTCTCTGACCAACACTGTGGTAATGTGCCTACCCAGGCATTAGCAAAGAGAGAAAAAAACACTTTTCAAGTATCTGCACATTTCAAGGGAAGGAGAACAGAAAAGAGATTAAATTATTTACCTTCCTTGTTTAGGAGAAGAGAAGGAAAGACAATGCTTTTGCTAACGTTTCAGTTTTGCTTCTTCAGTGCCATACTGTATATCCTGTCTTCGTCTGTGCTCAAAACCAAAAATACTGACTTATCTCTCACCTCCTGATCAATCCCACTACTACCACCAAAATGTGACACCCCATGTAGAGGGAAAGATGGCAACAGGCTACATACTGGGCATCTTAAAATTCAGAACCACTTGGATCAGAAATTAGAGGTGTAAGACGTAGAGGAACAGGCTCAAAAATATATTACAACACAGAAGCCATTCTTTTTTTTTTACAGGTGCACATATAATAGTGGCAGGCAGGCTTTTTCTTTTACACAGTCCTCAGCACAACTGACACTCAAGACCCACAGAAGCAATGTCTCAAAAAAAAAAAAAGCAGTGAAACCGTACAATATTTACAGTGCGTGTGACAAGCCTCCAAATGAAAAAGAAACAAAAACAATAAATGTTTATACACAAAAATTTATCAGTCTTCCTAAATAAAAATGCAGACAGGAAGATACTACACAACAAAAACAGAGTCCTTCTGATAATATGATCCACAAAAAAATTTATAAAGTAAAATCAGTGTATGTTACAAAAGTCAAAAAGTTCAAATTATATAAATACCCTCAACAAAACTATACTATTACTAAGAGATATTTATATCAGTATGTACAAAAAGAAAATATATGCAAAAGTAAGGCACAAGCTGCTATGCTTCATGTACTTTTTAGATAGAAGTGCAGCAAACACTCACACTCACTGGTGGTGACTCAGTCAAAAGATGACCCCTGCAGGCAGGAAGTGCCATTTATACTCGGTACTGTTGGCCTACCAATCCTAGAGTACAATGTCACCCTCTAACCAATGACGGATGGGCACATTCTTATGTCATGCTGCATCCATCTCTGCCAGGCCTCTATTAAAATAGTGGCGGCCTCATGGGCATGCACATTATCACACATGCATGGGAATGAAGCTTGAGCATGTTCAATTCAGTTTCAAAGGTAAATTAATACCATCCATCCATCCATTTTCCAACTCACTGAATCCGAACACAGGGTCACGGGGGTCTGCTGGAGCCAATCCTAAATTAATACCTCTCCTACTAATTGTAAGATTACATTAACATCTGGGATTCCTTTTACTTTTCTCAGTAAAGTAAATGCTTCGCACCTTTTTTCTTTTACTTCAACAGCAGGTGGCGACAAGCCACTGGCAAGGAACTGGGCTGTGTATGGAGCCACGTAAGCCTGAAGCAGCGTGTTTTCTTGCTTTCTCTTCTGCTAAACAAGAAAGGTAATACCGTGTTATCTTTTCGGTTCTTCTTTTGAAACATACAGATACTTAAAAAGCATTTTTTTTCTCACTATGTCTGGGTAGGTACATTACCCCAAATACATAATATATGTAAGAAATTATTCATTAACCTTAACAATGTCTTCAAATGCTGACAACAATGCTATGCCTCATGGTTCTTTTTTGGCATGATTCTGACTTTCCTTTGAGGTGGCCTGGGTATCAGTTTTCACACCCAAAACCTATTTTATATTCATTGACAATCTTAAACTGTGTCACCGAAGATCCTAACTTTTACATATAATAAATAACATTTAGAATATTTTATGGGTTGTGAACAAAGTGCCCTAAAATGGAGAGTAAAATCTACTAAAGTGACCCAAAGAACATGGCAGCATTTAAAATGTGAAGCAGCAGTACAAAAATGTGACATTGGGACTTTTTTCTGCTTTTTGCAAAGTTAGGTCACTTTAATAAAAGTCTTGACATTTCAGAGATGAAAATATGACATTTAGAATATTTTTATGGGTCGTGAGGAAACAAACTACCCTAATTGAAGTGGACAATGAAATAAAGTAATGGTGGACATAGCAAGGTAAATGTTTTTTAGAAGCTGTACAAATAATGCTACATTTTTTCATTGTAATTAATTGGGGGGAATGTAGAAAAAGTCATCAGTTTTTGTACTAAATATATGAAATTTATGGTGCCTTTACTGATTTCAAACGCAAAACTTTCAAACTGAGGATATTGTAAGGGTTAATGATCATTAAAATGCATGAAAAAAAGATGTGCAGTAATTGACTGTGGCATATCTTAGTGTCTATATAGACTTATTTTTTTGTTTACCTTATGTTGCTCCTTCCCTTTTATTATTGATAATGGTACAGATGTTTGACCAGGTGTTATTCCAGTAAGTAAATTAAACAGTTCATGTGTTTTTCAGAGCGGTTCAGCCTATGATCTTGGCTTGAAGTCTTAGTCAATGTGCTCCGTTTGAGGTAATATTGTTCTAAATACTGGAAAAAAAAACACATCTGTTAAGAACTAAAGCTTCCTGATGAAGAAGATTACAAAACATCTGTTACAGCCAAATTAACATCTATGACTTCAGTAAGGTGGAAGGTGTTGCTATTAAATTAGAACACGCAGCACACTCTACGTTTTCTCTCACTCTCTTTCTACCTACATTTGCTTTAGAGGTGATCTGATTTTTTACTGTAGTAAATCTCACAATGAGTTGTGTTTCACTTCTATAGTTTTGAGTTATATGCCTGTGCTAATGCATATTTATTTAGATTTTCAATCAGTTATCACTTATTAATTTTTTTTACTTTGTTGTTTGACAAGGATTATTCAATATCTAACAGTGGATATAAACTCCCTATATAATTGGCTTTTCAGACAATATTTTGATACATGACTCTTCTTGGCCTACTGTAAGTCTGAGGTGGGTTTACATTCAAAAAATGTAATTATTAGAAATATTTCATTAAACTCTGGAATGTATTTTAGAAGAAACTAAAGTATGCCATCTATCCATGCATCAATTTTGTAAAGCTTTTACTGTACTAACAGTTGTTTGGCTATCACGGGGCATGCTCACATATATACACTTGTTCCAGTCAGGCCATTTAAAGTCACCAATTAACCTCTTTCAGATATGAAAAGAAGATAAGGTGTAAACAATTCAAGCAAACATGGAAAAAATTGCAAAATTCACACAGCAAGTGATCAAGTTAAGGTGTCAGATCCAAGTTAATGGAATTGTGAGACAGCAGTGCCAATAACCGAGCCATTATTTCATAATGAGTTCATTTCAATAAAAATAATCTATTTTTTCTATTATTGCTGGTGGTTATAAGTGATTTGGGTGTGACAGAAGTTCTTAAAGGATATAAAGGTGTTTCTACTTGGAATGTTTGTACAAATACAATTGTAATACCAGGAAAGCTTTTAAAAAGGCCAATTATGAGCCAAGTACAGCTGTTAGATTTGTACATTGAGTCTGGTTTGGTTGTGAGGTCCTTTTCTTAGAATTTGTTAGAACAAACAGACCATTTTACAATGATATAGGTAGCGGTACAATTTGAGGATTCTGAGTCGTTAGTTTCTATTGGTAGTGAGAGGTTGCCTTTGCTTCTGTACTGAACCATTTTTCTTGCAATTGAAGATGAATATGGCTTATAGACTTATATGGATGGTATTATCAACTACTGAGCCTCTTTCTCTGTACAAATGGGTTGACTGAGATTGCAGTCAGATCCAGTATCTGTTCCAAGTGTAATAGAAGCCATATGCATTCAGTTATTATCAACCAGTAAAATAAAACCAAGTAACTTTTATTATGTGTTTGTCACAGGTGTAGGGATATGTGCCAGATTTTTGTATTTTTTGCTGTATTTCTTCACTTGTAGCAAGATGAGTAACTAAAAAGGCATTTAGTAAGCTTCCTTTCCATTACCCCTTTGTAAGGAATTGTGATTCCTGGCTCTTAGATTTAAATCAAGGAAAATAAGCTACACTAATTTTTAGAAACAGAATGATACAATTTATTGATTTTATATAAACAGGTTAATTGCTTGTGCAGACAGGAAAAAAAACAAACACCAGAAAAATGGCTGTTTTAATTTCTGTAGAGGCTTTCTGATTTTTCTCAGAAGAACAAGTGTTCAGTTAGTAAGCTTTTTCATCTACTTAAGAACATTAGAATAATCTAATAAACAACAACATTTATTTATATAGCACATTTTCATACAAACAATGTAGCTCAAAGTGCTTTACATGATGAAGAAAAAGAAAAAAGACAAAATGAATAAGAATTAAAATTAGGGAACACTAATTAACATAAAATAAAAGTAAGGTCCAATGGCCAAGGAGGACAGAAAAAACAAAAAAAAAAACTCCAGACGGCTGGAGGTCAGGCCACGAGACCGCACAGCCCCCTCTAGGCATTCTACCTAACATAAATGACCTCAATCAGTCCTCATTGTATTCAGGGTTCTCATAGAAGAATTTGATGTAGATGGTCATGTGGACTTCTGGCCTTTAATCCATCAATGTAAGGATATCACGGTGCTTTGATTAGGTGGTGGTGGCGCAGACAGCCACCACATAAAACCGGAAAAAGAACAGAAGAGAAATTAGGGGTTAGTACGGATTTTGGAGCCACCATAAATAATAATGATAATTAATTGAATCTACAGAGTATCAAAATTAAACTAAAATGAAGCTATGAGAAAGCTATGTTAAAGTAGCGTGTTTTCAACAGTGTTTTAAAGTGCTCCACTGTATTAGCCTGGTGAATTCCTATTGGCAGGCTGTTCCAGATTTTAAGTGCATAACAGCAGAAGGCCTCCTCACCACTTCTTTTAAGTTTAGCTCTTGGAATTCTAAGTAGACACTCATTTGAAGATCTAAGGTTACGATTTGAAATGTAAGGTGTCAGACATTCTGAAATATAAGATAGAGTGAGATTATTTAAGGCTTTGTAAACCATAAGGAGTATTTTAAAGTCAATTCTAAATGACACAGGTAACCAGTGTAGTGACTTCAAAACTGGAGAAATGTGCTCGGATTTTCTTTTCCTAGTTAAGATTCTAGCAGCTGCATTCTGCACTCGTTACAATCGATTTATGTCTTTTTTGGGTAGCCCTGAGAGGAGTGTATTACAGTAATCTAGTCGACTGAAAACAAAAGTGTGAACTAATTTTTCAGCATCTTTCAATGTTATAAGAGGTCTAACGTTTGCTATATTTCTTAAGTGAAAAAATGCTGTCCTAGTAATCTGATTAATATGTAATTTAAAATTCAGGTCAGAGTCAATAGTTACCCCTAAATTCTTTACCTCCATCTTGACTTTTAATCCTAATGCATCAAGTTTATTTCTAATAACCTCATTATATTCATTATTGCCAATCACTAAAATTTCTGTTTTCTCTTTATTTGGTTTAAGAAAATTACTACTCATCCATTCAGGAACACAAGTGAGACATTGTGTCAGTGAATCACAGTGTAATTCTTCCAAAATAACATCGAGTTTAGTTTTGAAAATACCTCAAGTCCTACTGTATACCACATGTAAAACGACACAAAGAACAGATTTGGGGCACCACCTTGGTAATCCTGTATAATTTGACAGATTGAGTAGATTATATTTAGAATTACCTGTGGTGATGTCTTTAAAGACACGAGTCAATATAGAAAACAAGTAGGTAACTGGTTTGTTGGTACATGAAGGAAGATGTTAGGAAGGGCCGGATCCAGGGGTAGGAACACCAGAGATGACATCAGTGATGGCAGGATCATCAGTCACCTGGGGCCTCATGTATCAACGGTGCGTACGCACAAAAATGTTGCGTACTCCCATTTCCATGCTCACATTGCGATGTATAAAAACTAAACTTGGAGTAAAGCCACGCACATTTTCATTCAGTGCTTTTTTTTCAGTGTGGTTTCCCTTTTTTTTTTTAGATCCACATCCCTGACGCGGCATTATCAAATACACTGAAATTAACCACATATTGTTTATTAGTTAAAGGCAGTGGTTCTCAACCTGTGGGGCGGGCCCCCCTAGGGGGGGCGCGAAGTAACAAAAAGATGTAAAAAAAAGAAAACAAGAATCAAAAATATGAAAAAAAATCTGTTGAAACCAAAACAAATTAACTTAAACTACATTCTGGTACTAGAACAATAAATATAGAGTTAGATAAATGTTGATAAAAGTTAAGTAGGTATAATAAAATATGCATCTACATTTCAAAAAAATGTTGGGGAGGGGCGTGATTAAAACTGTTATGAAAACTTGGGTCGCAAATACTTAAAGGTTGAGAAATGCTGGTTTAAGGCATCTGATTGTAATTAACCTGTAACAATATAATGGTCCACAAAATGGCCACACTATTTCAAATACCATAGCGGCTTTAGCATTGTTACTCTCAATGCACCTCTCAGAGTATTTATCCCACTGTATCTGAGTGTGGAATCACAGCTCTACAGCAGCTGATTGGAAAGAGAATTATCAGGATATAGCATCAAGCACACGCTGTCTCAGCCATGCACACTGTTTATTGAACTGCTCTAATACGACAGACACTTCAGAGCCTTTCCTGTACTGACCTTGCGGTTCAGAAACAGTTTCATCCCAAGAACTATAAACACAATCAGTCCAACAAGTGCTACTTGTAGAACTATTTGTACTTATAAATACAATCACCTTACTGTAAACTTGTGATATAGTTATAATATTGCACAACCTGAGCCACTTTATAAAGCGCATATTTACATATGATGACAATATTATTTTTAAGATGTAATGCAGCAAAATATGTTTATTACATTATACAGATAAAATGTTAACATCATTTAAATAATCTATATTGTTAATAATTAAACATGTGAGGACACGGTGTCACAGCACTAGCGATGAGCTGGCGCCCCATTCAGGGATTGTTCCTGCCTTGCGCTGTATTGTTGCTGGGGCTGGTGTGACACTGGATGGATAGAATAATTAAACATGTACTACAAAGATATTTCAGTGTTCCTTAAACGTTTTGAAGAATCGGCATTCTAAGCTTACAGATGGGTTGACATCTACTGCAGAGCTGATTGTGTGGCAAATGGGTACTTGGAAAAAGAAAAGGAAGGACAGGATTTGGGGGTTAGTACGTTTGAAAGAGACAGTACTGCTGCAATAAATTATTTCATGGAAGGTCACGCACGGCAAAACAAGCATCTTGCGGGAGGCAGGAACAATCTCTGGACGGGGCGCCAGCTCATCACTATCACTGTGTCACCATGCTCCCATGTTTAATTACATTCTTTAATTCCTATCATGAAAATGATATCAAGTATACATCTCGGTATTTAAATTATTCAGAGTGCTGTAATATCACGAATGTAATGGATTCTGTGTCCTGTCGGTGGAAGAGAAAGCCCGTTTAAGAAGCACGTAGTAATTCATACACATAGAGCACATACAAAACAAAACATTCAACGTGCTACTTTAGTTACAATGGTATTTGAGAAACTAGTAAATTAAATGATTTTAAGATGAAGTTTATGATGTTCTACTTCAACGACAAAATAAACTACGTGATTAAAGTTGAAATTTCGTGCTTTTTTCCCCACTGTGTACCAATTTTTTTGTCTTTTCTCTGTACCCTAATAAGCTTCCATATGACTTTCAGACGGTGGGCTGCGACTCGCCTCTTTTCGGTGACTTTGATATCTGACAAATTCTTCTTTATTTCGGCACTGTGTGGCTTTGTGAACTTTAAATTTTTAAGTTTCTCCAACACTCTGTCACTCAGTCAACTTCCTTTTGTTGTTTATACCATTGTTTAAACCAAGAAATAGTATGTTTTTCTTTGCATCCACTTGATATTCACTGAAATTCTTCTATTTTCCCCCGTGCTTTTGCCATTGTCTTTTCACAGAATGCTGAGCTTAAGGGCTATTTATATTGATTTGCATATTCAAAGGGGCATAATTCTGGAAGGAGTTGGGGAGTGGTGGCAGGCACTTGCATTACTTTTCACGCCGACTGGGATTTATGGACCAGAAGAACTTGAAAGTTGGAGTACGTGCATATTTATGAATCTGGATTTTTTCGTGCGTACGCACATTTCCGCTTTTGTCCGTACGTCATGTTTTAAGGGGAATTCTACGCACAGTGTTATGCATGAGGCCCCTGGCCCCTGAGGGAAAAAGAGTGAAAGGGTCAGAAAACAGGGCCAACCCCTGGCTTGACGAATAATTACATTTACTACAGCTTGTAAGCTATCCCCCATGTGCATGTTCGTGACTCACATTACTTGATAACTCATTCCATGTGTCTGTGGTTCTCTGTGTGAAGAAAAACTTCATAAAGTTTGTGTGAAATATACAGTACCAATAGCAAGTTTTCAACAGTGTACCCTTGTTCTTGATGCACTCATTTTAAAGTAACAGTCTCAAACGACTGTATTAATTCCTTTCATAATTTTAAACACTTTAGCCATTTCTCCTCATAATCATCTTTGCTTAAACTGAAAAGGCTCACCTCTTTTGATTTACAGTATTCTCATAATTCATCCCCTGTATCCCTGGAATCAGCCTAGTCGCTCTTCTCTGGACGTTTTCCAGTGCTGCTATGTCCTTTTTGTATCCTGGAGGCCAAAACTATACACAGTACTCCAGGTGAGATCTAGCCAGTGTGTTTATAAAGCTTCAGTATAACCTTCTTGAACTTGTACTCTAAACATCAAGATATATAGTCTAACATTCTCATAGTAAATGTTGGGAGATTATAGAAGTTGCAGAAAGCTGTTATTTCTCCTGAAGAAATAGGAATAATTTCTGAGTTCTGTGTCTAATCTAGTATGAAGACGAAGGAGACATGATGGCTGGTGCCACTGCGTTTCTGGTAAAATGGGCTTTGTGATATCTTTTATCAGCATTCCAGGAGGTTACATTTACAGAACATATTGTGTATCTGTTGTAGTACTCTATCTCCTATATATCTTTTACTACTTTTTTAGAAACCTCACTGAATAACTATTGCATTTCACATAGTTTAATACATTTACAAAGTTCTGCAAGAACGTTAAAGTAAACATCTGTATCCATGTTTTTATGTAAAGACTGATTTAAGATATTATACTAAAATAACCTAACGACTGCAATAATGTTCCTCACTGTTGGAAACTTAAAGTTTTTTTGAAATATGTAAATACAGTGTAATTAAAATATTTATTATAACAACTATTATGTACACACCATGCAGGAATCTTAGTTACTGGGGTTTCGATAGTTTAGTTTGAATCTTTATCTATTATCTGGATTATGGGGCACCCTCAAACCAATGAAGAATGACTCTCCTTTTTCATGAGCTTGCCTTACATGACTCACGTTATATACTTCTCTGTCTCGTAAACACTTTTGCTTGTTGTCCCCTAACCTCTGTATTACAATATTTTATTGCACTTTCCTGTCCCTTTTAAACCTTGTTTTTGTCTCTCATTCCCTCGGGCTTAATCAGCCTTGCAAGTCAGGACCCCTTCTCCCAGCTCCATGTATTTTAGGTGCTTTACCCCTTTTGTCGCAATTTTTGAAAAGAAGTGTGCAAAAGAAAAAAAAGTATTAAGTACTGTAGCACATTATATTCAGTGTTTTGATATAACAATTTAAAAACATTTAAAACTGTAAAAAATATGGAGTTTGAAATAGGAGAGGTTCAAGGACTACATGTTCAGAGCTGCTAAAGCAGGCAAAACAAAATCAATTTATATAAAATTTCATAACAGTCTTCAGTTTCCCCACAATGCTACATTATGTTAAAAATTACAAGCAGTTAGTATAGATTTCTACAGCTGGAAAAAAAGAAACAACAGCAACCTTACTAATAAAAGATTTCTGATTATTGTCAAGCTACAGAAATAAACAGCAAGTTCCTAACAAAGGCCAGTAGCACAGGTAAAAGAAGCTGCTCTACTTCTATTCCTGATGTTGCTTTAGATTGGAAACTGGTGCTGGAATTGTAAAGTAATTGGATGAAACACTCTTGTTTACAACCATTCCAAATGGTAAAATACTGCAGCTGAACCATTATGTTGCATAGATAAATATTCAGCTCAATATATTTTTGAGTTTATCTGAAGATCTTGAGGATTTATTATAAAGTTACATTACTTAACAAAGATGTTTTACGATTTTAATGAGAAATATTACCCATCTACCAATAATACGTTTTTAGGCTTGTTCACATTTCAGATATGGAGATGTCAAAGTTCTGATTGTTCCACTTTTTTAAAATAATTACAAGCACTAATTACACAATTACAATTTAGAACATAGAAAAGGATTATAGGGATTTGTATAAATGTTATCATCATACATTATGTAGGAACTTGTGCTTAATGAAAACCAAGGTTAACTTCAAAGTAACGGTCTTGCTGGAAAATAATTAGGCTGATAATTTCAAGTACAAAAAAACATTTAATTTTGAACCACCACCTGTGCTAAATCCTTCCTCATATGAACCAGAAGCTTCAAATAGAAATTATAAAAGGCAGGCCGTGCATACAAAGAGAATAAAGAGACAGCAATACTAAAAGACAGTTCTTTCAAGCCAACAGAAAAAATAAACACTGAAAATGGAAAGCAACAGTTGCTATCCAGCCAGCTCACACTAAATAATCCAGTCATCTTGTTGTCTTCTGTTCAACACAAAAGGAAAAACAGCAGAATTTTAAAAATAGCATACACTCTAATTATAGTTGACAAGAAAATACAGATCATCCAGTTCCTGACCCATTTATCAGAAGGACTCTGTGAGCAACATGGATTTGTGGAACTTTGGGTAAGTGTATAGCAGTTGGATATTCAAATGGTACGTAGTGATTTATAGTTAGAAATAGCAAGTTAAACAAAATATGTTAAATTTGAAAAAAAAAACACAACATTGCAGAAGTATAGCAATACTGTAATAGTTCTATGTAAAGTCAATACCAGCACAAGCTTTGCAAAATAAGATAGGTGTTCATTTGGTTCTTCAACTTGCTAAATACGGGCACCCATCACTGATGCAATGGAAATGTGTGGTAGTCATACACTTGGACTCCTAGAAATGTCACACTGAGCCATGCCAATTAAATAGTTTTTACAGTGAAGGTGTGCATTGCTACATATACCAACCCATTCCCTAGCACTAGTAATTATAATATTACTTATTGGAAGGTCCTTCCACTTTTACAAACCACTGCCAGATCACATATTTTTTCTTGTACCATAACTTGCACTAACTTACTGGTTTGAAATCATACCATTGTTCTTTTTAACATCTGTATTTTTTTCTTCTACACTAAGGAAGCTTATTTTTACTATACAATTTTTTAATTGTATCATTTTGCCAAAATGATTGTGTTTCAGGCAGTCCCTGGGATATGAATGACATCTGTTTCTAAGTCTTTAAGCAGAATTTTTAGGTAAATCGGAACAGGTACATTTGGTTCTAATTTTGTGTCAGTTGGTCAAATGTTTGTCTTAGCATGCAGTATATATTTTATCTTTATATTGATACACCTCAGTACAGAGTTAACAGCAATGTGATCTGACTTAAGACGGCTCCTTTCTCAAATCGCATAATGAGCATCAAAAACTACTGTAGTGCATGCGTTGGTGGGGAAGGCTACACTGTGCATGCATGATGTAAATTTCATCATCAGTCGTGGTGCACTAACCCTTGCATTTGTGACCTCTAGAATTTTGGAACCATGTGGCCCCGTGCCCATTGACTGTACATATGCTACACAAGAAAACATCCACTCATTAAAAGAGCAGTTGTCTGAAGTGTCGCTAACCGCACCTACACAATCCAACATTAAAAGCACACAACAATAGCCAAATGTGCACACATTCATAGCAAGAAATCACCCAGACCCTGTGCAAAGATGAAAGTTTGTGCAGAAAGAAATGGAATATGGCCAGCCAAGAAGCTGATTCATACTTACGGATAAGGGCCACAGGAGAACGTTAGGGTAATAATGTTCAAGAAATCGCCAAAACCATCAACAGTAATAAATCCTTCATTATTATTTAATATGCAATATGTTTGACACTTGCAAAGCACTTTAAGGTTTGTTTTAATTGGCGCTGCTCCATATGGCTAATTCCTATGCATTCACCCTGCACCACCTCCCTTACACTAGTATTTCTCAACCTTATTCTCCTGCAGTCCAGTTTTGCCTTTTTTAAATTCAGCAATGTCCCACTAGCAGCAATTCCTAAGTACCTCTTGGTGAAATGAGTGTGATCGGTGGGATACCCCTTGCTGAAACAGTCTCCTTAGGAAATGGGAAACATTTCATGTTGTGCTGCCGATTGCTTAGGTGACCCACTGTGATCCACTCTCAAACAAACAATGGAAATCCCGGACCCATGGGCAGCAACTCAAAACATGACACATTGGTTGAAGAAAAACTTACTTAAGCAACAAACTGTGACCCAGAGGCAGCATGACTCAGTGGTTGAGACATACTACCTTACCCAGAGCTTATGTGTGGACGGCAAGATCAGTTTATGCTACTCTGTACACCTTCAGCAGTTAGAGTATGTGTACTGGTGAAGGGTAACAAAAAAACATAAGGGGGATTCTGCAACTGTGCAGTATCACACACTGAACACCTGAACTTTAAACAGAGCATGATGTTCATCCTTCATGTACAAGTGCACCTACAGCTGTCTGTGCCACGTGTATAAACTTTTCTTCTTCAAAATTTTAAGTCAATAGGCTTTGTGGTAGTCTATTTGTGAGTATGAAAGTTGGACGGTCTAAACCCAGGGAATGCCTGTATTTTACTAATGTATTACTTGGTTGCTAGCGATAGCATTGGCCACATGTGTGCTTTTCTGTTCAGGGATTAATGGTGATCGACTAAGAAAAAAAACTGACAACAATCTAGACACAGAAATCTATACATATATATATAGTAAGTATCAGTTTACATTTATTATAGAAAATAAAATGGGATTGGGTTTAATTTCTAGCTTGATCACAGTTTTTTTTTGTTTGCTTGGGTTGATTGCTAGGATTGATTGTGCATGACTATGACGATTCCTGCTTTGAGTTTCATGCTGCAGACTGGATATTTTCCAAAACATATTGGAGAGCACACCTTTCTTTCATAAAAACATACTTCATTTTGTGAAATGTAGCTATGATTTATATTATGGAAAATATGCTTGCACAAGTATAGTATATTGTATTTATGGTCTTTGCTCTCTAGAGAAAAGCCAAGCAAAATGACACCTTTTATTGGCTAACTAAAAAGATTACAATATGCAAGCTTTCGAGGCAACTCAGGCCCCTTCTTACATCTTACCTGAAGAAGGAGCCTGAGTTGCCTTGAAAGCTTGCATATTGTAATCTTTTTAGTTAGCCAATAAAAGATGTCATTTTGCTTGGCTTTTCTCTACATTCATAATGGCTAACACGGTACAACACCCTAGTACTATGTTCTTTGCTCTCTATTTCTTCTATTCAGGAAGTGAGTAACATTTTTAAAAGAAAGAATAGAAAAAAAAATCACTGAAAAATTGGGTAGATGTAAGGTTAAAGCAATTAAGGGTTAAGGGATCTGCAGCCTACAGCAAGGTGTACTTATCTGTTAACTTGCTGTGACTCATTTAGTTTAAGTGTGTGAAATAGCCCAAGAAAGATCGAAAGGCCATTCATTTGAATGTAAAATTTAAAGTGATAAAAGTGTATGTAAACAGCACTATTAAACAGAATCTAATTAAGAGCATTAGGGTTTGTTTTGGTGACTAATTTTATTATTAAACACATTTTTCAAGTATTTAGGTGTTATTTTAACAAAACAGGTGGTCATTTTTAGGGTTTGGAAAATGTTTTCCATTTAAAATAAAAGTAAATAGGTGTTTATATAAATCTAATCAAATTTGGACTATAACAAAAATGTATCTATTGATTTTAGGAATGGATCAGTTTCTTAAAAGGGGGAACCCTGTACTAGATATCCCAAATGCCCTACAAATGTTTAGAAGGTTACATTATGTGGTAACCAAGGGAGTGTAAATATACTATCTACTCATGCATTACATAAAGGTCACTTTTCACTAAGATTAGACTCTCTATGTACAAGGTAATTAATTTCTGTACAGTAACCGAAAAATACTTTTTTTGTATTACGTAAAGGTAATTTTTGAGTATGATGTAGGACACATGGTTAGACTCTATGTATATAATCAATTATACAAATATATATGAATACAAATATATATATATATACAGTGGGATGCAAAAGTTTGGGCAACCTTGTTAATAGTCATTATTTTCCTGTATAAATCGTTGGTTGTTACGATAAAAAATGTCAGTTAAATATATCATATAGGAGACACACAGTGATATTTGAGAAGTGAAATGAAGTTTATTGGATTTACAGAAAGTGTGCAATAATTGTTCAAACAAAATCAGGCAGGTGCATAAATTTGGGCACCATTGTCATTTTATTGATTCCAAAACTTTTAGAACTAATTATTGGAACTCAAATTGGCTTGGTAAGCTCAGTGACCCCTGACCTACATACACAGGTGAATCCTATAATGAGAAAGAGTATTTAAGGGGGTCAATTGTAAGTTTCCCTCCTCCTTTAATTTTCTCTGAAGAGTAGCAACATGGGGGTCACAAAACAACTCTCAAATGACCTGAAGACAAAGATTGTTCACCATCATGGTTTAGGGGAAGGATACAGAAAGCTGTCCCAGAGATTTAAGCTGTCTGTTTCCACAGTTAGGAACATATTGAGGAAATGGAAGACCACAGGCTCAGTTCAAGTTAAGGCTCGAAGTGGCAGACCAAGAAAGATTTCGGATAGACAGAAGCGACGAATGGTGAGAACAGTCAGAGTCAACCCACAGACCAGCACCAAAGACCTACAACATCATCTTGCAGCAGATGGAGTCACTGTGCATCGTTCAACCATTCGGCGCACTTTACACAAGGAGATGCTGTATGCGAGAGTGATGCAGAGGAAGCCTTTTCTCCGCCCACAGCACAAACAGAGCCGCTTGAGGTATGCTCAAGCACATTTGGACAAGCCAGCTTCATTTTGGAATA
>JANRMT010062790.1:63484711-63500568 GCA_026402145.1 Polypterus bichir lapradei | reverse complement strand
CTGCGTGGAGTTTGCATGGTCTCCCCGTGTCTGCATGGGTTTCCTCTGGGTACTCCGGTTTCCTCCCACAGTCCAAAGACATGCAGGTTACGTGCACTGGCGATTCTAAATTGTCCCTAGTGTGTGCTTGGTGTGGGGGTGTGGGTGTGTGTGTGTGCCCTGTGGTGGGCTGGCACCCTGCCCGGGGTTTGTTTCCTGACTTGGGCCCTGTGTTGGCTGGGATTGGCTCCAGCAGACCCCCGTGACCCTGTAGTTAGGATAAAGCAGGTTGGATGATGGATGGATATCAGTCTGTACAGTTAGGAAACAAGTGATTGTGAATTGGTTTAAATTAAAGTGAAAATAGGTACACTGGAGAGGTAACAGCAAGACAACCCCCAAAATGGAATGGTTTTGCAGGTGGTGACCACAGACAATTGCTCTCTCCTTATCCTTCCCGACTGATTCTTCTCTAGTTTTGCATTTTGCTAATATCCACGTCAGTACTGGTAGCGTTAGGTGGTATCTGCAGCCGGTTCAGGTTGCACAGGTAGCTCAGCTTCTCCAGGATGGCACATCCATATGTGTCTACACTTGAAGGTTTGCTGTGTCTCCCAGCAAAGTCTAGAAAGCATGGATGAGATATCAGGAGACAGGTCATTACACAAAGAGAGCTGAACAGAGCCGTAGAAGGGCATCAACTCAGCAGCAGGATACACATCTTCTCCTTTGTGCAAGGAAGGACAGGAGACCTAAAAAATGACCTCTAACTGCCTATTGGTGTGCATGTTTCTGCTCAAACTGTCAAAAACAGACTCCATGACGGTGGCATAAGAGCCTGATGTCCTCTAGTGGGACCTGTGCTCACAACCCATCACCGTGCAGCTCGATTGACATTCACCAATCATACAGATGACAAGTTCACTCTGAGCACATATGACAGAGATGCCATGGAGAATGTTTTGCAGCCTGCAGCATCATCCAGAATGACTAGTTTTGTGGTGAGTCAGTGATGGTCTGTGGAGGCAAACTTTGGAGGGTCACACAGACCTCCCAGTTCTAGGCAACAGTACCCTGATTGCTGATGAAATTCTCTGATGAACTCCACAAGGCCATTGTCAGACTTTACGCTGGTACAGTGGGCCCTGGATTCCTTATGGTGCATGGCCCGGCCTCATGTGGCCAGTGTGTATGCATTTACTGTATGACAAATTCATTGAAGCCATTAACTGACCCTCATGTCGTCCAGACCTGAATCCAATTGACAACCTCTGGGATGGTATGTATCAGTGCAACTGACGCCACCAAGTAGCACCAAAGACTGGGAGTAGATCCCCCAGGACAGCATCTCATCGTGAACATACCCAAACATTGTTGGGAGTACAGAATGGAAACTGAAGACTGCAAAGTGGTGGCAGGGGAAAGTGTAGTTAAGCAGCATAGGATGGTGGTCTGTAGGATGACGTCAGAGATCAAAAAGAGGAAGACAGTGAGGGCAGAGCCAAGGATAAAAAGGTGGAAGTTGAAAAAGGAAGACTGCAAGGTTGAGTTTAGAAAGAAGGTGAGACAGGCACTGGGTGGTAGTGAAGAGTTATCAGACAGTTGGGAAACTACAGCAGATGTAGTAAGGGTGACAGCAAGAAGGGTGCTTGAGTTGTATGAGAGGTTGGACACTAACGAGAGAAAAGGACCTGTACCAATTGGCTAAACAGAGGGAACGAGCTGGGAAAGATATGCATCAGGTTAGGGTGATAAAGGATAAAGATGGAAATGTACTCACAAGCGAGGAGAGTGTGTTGAGCAGATGGAAAGAGTACTTTGATTGGCTGATGAATGAAGAGAATGACAGAGAGAATAGGTTGGGTGATGTGGAGATAGTGAATCAGGAAGTGCAACGGATTAGCAAGGAGGAAGTGAGGACAGCTATAAAGAGGATGAAGAATGGAAAAGCAGTTTATCCAGATGAGATACCTGTGGAAGCATGGAGGTGTTTAGGAGAGATGGCAGTTGAGTTTTTAACCAGATTGTTTAATGGAATCTTGGAAAGTGAGAGGATGCCTGAGGAGTGGAGAAGAAGTGTACTGGTGCCGATATTTAAGAATAAGGGGGATGTGCAGGATTATAGCAACTACAGGGGGATAAAATTGATGAGCCACAGCATGAAGTTATGGGAAAGAGTAGTGGAAGCTAGGTTAAGAAGTGAGGTGAAGATTAGTGAGCAGCAGTATGGTTTCATGCCAAGAAAGAGCACCACAGATGCGATGTTAGCTCTGAAGGTGTTGATGGAGAAGTACAGAGAAGGCCAGAAGGAGTTGCATTGCATCTTTGTGAACCTGGAGAAAGCATATGACAGGGTGCCTCGAGAGGAGTTATGGTATTGTATGAGGAAGTCAGGAGTGGCAGAGAAGTATGTAAGAGTTGTACAGGATATGTACGAGAGAAGTGTGACCGTGGTGAGGTCTGCGGTAGGAGTGACAGATGCATTCAAGGTGGAGGTATGATGGTGAAGATGCAAGGAGTAGAGTTGGAGAAGGTGGATGAGTTTACATACTTACAGTACAGAGTAATGGGGATTGTGGAAGAGAGGTGAAAAAGAGGGTGCAGGCAGGGTGGAATGGGTGGAGAAGAGTGTCAGGAGTGATTTGTGACAGACTGATATCAGCAAGGGTGAAAAGGAAGGTCTACAGGACGGTAGTGAGACCAGCTATGCTATATAGGTTGGAGACAGTGGCACTAACCAGAAAGCAGGAGACAGAGCTGGAGGTAGAAGAGTTAAAGATGCTAAGATTTGCACTGGATGTGACGAGGATGGATAGGATTAGAAATGAGTGCATTAGAGGGTCAGCTCAAGTTGGACGGTTGGGAGACAAAGTCAGAGAGGCGAGATTGTGTTGGTTTGGACATGTGCAGAGGAGAGATGCTGAGTATATTTTGAGAAGGATGCTAAGGGTAGAGCTGCCAAGCAAGAGAAAAAGAGGAAGGCCTAAGAGAAGGTTTACGGATGTTGTGAGAGAGGACATGCAGGTGAAGGGTGTAACAGAACAAGATGCATAGGACAGAAAGTTATGGAAGAAGATGATCTGCTGTGGTGACCCCTAACGGGAGCAGCCAAAAGAAGATTTGCGCATCAGGTTTGTCAAGTAGTTTGTCAGATTTGCGAAATGTGCTGTTTTTATGCTTGCATCAGTGTATTGAGAAACAGTACATGGTAATAAATGATGGACAAGTCAAAAATAATTCAAATTTGAAATGTTACAAACTGTCTTAAATTTCAACCTTCTTTTTTTTACAGTCGTTCTAATTTTGAGGCTACTTTTTTTGCTAAACATAGCAATTGAAAATTAATACATCATTTGAGATAAAAATAACCATTGTTTTGTTTTTAGGAGGCCTACACATACGTGATAATACATTGTTATTGCTTACTCTGTGTACTAAACTAGAATTAGCTGGAGTAAGTACACTTAACTCCGATTTTCTTTTGTGCTAATCAAATATGTTCATCACAATGTAGTTGTTTTACCCATGAACATTACTTTGGATTCCAAAACTCAACAATCTTTACAAATTTAGTGTTTTGTGACTGAAGTATAGTATTTAAATAGTCCAGCTAACTATGAATATCTTGATTATTCACTTCTAAAATTTTTTTAAATTCTATCATTAGAGTTGTCTGCTTTAGAGCTATGAGCTGAGCCACATGAAGGTCTGGTTAATATGGATGCTTTGAAACACTGAATAAATACATTTTACAGTGGAACCTCGGTTTACGAGTGTTTTGCAAGACGAGCAAAAATTTTAGTATGGATACACTTTTTCTGCTGAGCGTCATGTGATCACAGCTGAGCTGATGGTTCTTCTCTCTCTCTCCTTATCTCTCTCGCTCTCGCTCACTCGCCCAGCTCATCTCTCTCTCTCTCCTTATCTCGCTCGCTCGCTCGCCCAGCGCATCTCTCTCTCTCTTCTTATCTCGCTCGCTCGCTCGCCCAGCGCGTCTCTCTCTCTCCTTATCTCGCTCGCCCAGCGCGTCTCTCTCTTTCTCTTTATCTCGCTCGCTCGCTCACCCAGTGCGTCTCTCTCTCTCTCTCTCCTTATCTTGTACGCTCGCTCAACCGTCTCTCTCTCTCTCTCCCTCTCCTTATCTCGCTCGCCCGTCTCTCTCTCTCTCTCTGGCAATCGTCTCCTATTCTCCGTCTGAGTCTGTGTGCCTCCCTCATATAGTCAACATCTGTACGAGCGTATACTGTTTACTACAGCATTGTGACTGTGTGTGTGTGTGCGCTGTGAAGTGCGAGTCCCCATCTTGCTCCCCAAACCACGAAGCTGAGTCTCAGTACTTTAACACCACCTTTATTCAGCTTGAAACAGCAACAGCACTGTTATTTATTGTAGTGGGATCTTTATAATGTTCCTTGTATGACCCATTGACGACAGGCGCTTATAGCATGTCTGCGATCTTTTTGGATGCGCTTATACGGCAAACAGCTACTGCGCTGGCAGACTGTGATTGCTTTGGGACGCTCTTGCGCGTGTCGTCCCGTTGGGTAGAATCCCACATGAGTTTAGAAACTCACACCAGCCATGATTCTTTTTAAAGGTAAAGTACAGGTTAATTTGTATTATGTATTTTACTTTATATTTTGTATTAATCATTTTTATATGAATAGTTTTGGGTTGTGGAACGAATCATCTGAGTTTCCATTATTTCTTATGGGGAAATTCGCTTTGATATACGAGTGCTTTGGATTGCGAGCACGTTTCCGGAACGAATTATGCTCGCAAACCGAGGTTCCACTGTATTTTGAAAATGAACAAAAAGAAGTATTCATTTTGTCACTTTTGTAGAACAGCCACTGATAGAGATAACCTGTTTACAAAATTAACAAATAATTGAGTAGACAATTGAGGCTACATCCAGTACACTCAGATGAATGCAATGACTCTATTCCTTTATAGGGGCTATGCTTGGTGCTGCATTTAAAATCAATTAGTTATGCCAACTTATTTGTAACTTATTCATTAAAATGTGTGATGCAAGTTAAATTAATGACAACTGTTGCTGATTAGTCACAAACTCACATCATCACCATCAATAACCAAAAACAAATCATGTTTTTATATTTCTGAAATAATTTGGAATGGGATAAATGTGACAATAACTAAAGTCTTTTTTCATGGACACAGCAGCATCAATTAAACTTTATTAAGTTAAACCAATCAGGATTTTAAGGATTTTAAATAATAGATTATGATACCTGTAATCTCACACTAAAATTAAAGTGCTGTAGGATCAAAGAAGCAAATCTGGAATGAATTACGGTATTCTTTTTCATTATGAACTCATTCTGAAGCCTTTTATGTCTTGTAACCTGAATTGAGCGCCTACTCTTTTCAAAACATTTGCATGTTACATATGCCTGTCATTTATAAATTCTACATCATTTTTTCTTAAATGAAGAAAATATGTTAGGGAAGAATGATCTGGAGCCAGAAAAAAACTTATAGGTGAGACCTATAGATTTGGTCTATAGGCTAAGAGTTGTTTAACTTCAGCTTTAAACTATTTTTAAATGTGTAATCGTTCTTTAGCAGGCCCCGTGGTACCATGATTCTGCATCACAGTATAAAGGACCTGCCTTGGTTCCTGTCTATAATGCATTATCTCTCTGTCCTTATGGGTATTTTTCTAGTAATCCTGGTCCCACCCATATCCCGAAAACATCCTTGTTAGGTTGATTGACAACAGTAAATTGGGTAAATATAAAATAATATGGATGTTTGGGTGAATGTTCTGTGTAGCTGAGAATGTGAGATGCAAAAATTGAGTCCTTTGTGGTAAATGCAGTCAGCTCACGGTGGTCCTGAAACTGTATATTAGAGTTTAGGACAAGAGAGAAGCATTTAACATTTCAAGCAGAGTAGCTTCATAATTTTGCATGTTTATTAAAATGTGACTTTAGCTCAGATCTTTAAAACCATAAAATGTAATCGTTTCTTTCACTGAATTTTGCTGCAGTGTTCTGACTAATTTTAACAAGAACCACAAGAACTTTGATTAGTTAACATGAAACAAAATGCCTTATTGCTCATGTAACCCAAGCATTAGTTTGCTTACTTATGAGATCCCAATCACATTTGATTATATTAAATGGCATGAAAATGGAGCAATAATAAATTGAATTTAGGCTGAATGTAAAAAGAACATGAAAAGAATTAAAAATATTATTATTTATAACATTTTATATTTAAAATGTTTCATTTTATCTTTTGAAGACAGTTCTATATTGTGTGATGATCACAGAAGCACACTATACTTTATTAATATTTCAGTATTCTTTTCTGTTATTTACTATACATTAACACTAGACAAACTTCTCATTATTCTGGGCTTCTGGAAGCCTTTTGACATTTAAGTGTAGAGTTCTGAGCAGCAGACCCACATCTAGGAAGTGTTGGGTGGGAAAGCTGAATCATTAAGATTGCAGTTGACATTTGACATTACATTTCTCAGTGTCACTTTACATTAAATTCTTTCTTTTAAAGAGTATAGAACATAAGGACAGCAGATGTAAACAGTCGAATTATCTTGCTTACATCTTTGAGGGTTTAAAGAGCTCATAATTTCAGTTTTAATGCTGAAATATTTTGTGTTGAATAGCATACCTTGTTTAAGCTGCACTGACCATTGCTACACAATGTGAAATGTGTCTGGAGTAATATAACCAGTTACTTTTATTTTATTATCATTGCTAATTATCATCCTCTGGATCCATATCAGGTATGAGACTACTTCAAGAAGAATCCTGTCACAAATCTTCTCTGCTCCTTCTTAGTCAGTAACACGAAACATCCAAGGTCATTCACCCACAATATTGATAAATCCAGTCCATCTGGTCTTTTCTCCATCAAATATTCACTTAGCTGTTAGAAAAATAGAAACAAATAGTGGCAATTTATATAAATAATTCTCTAATTGGTTATATTTGTTTGTCTTGTCACTATTTTTTTTTTATTTTATGGACATTGCCACGTTATTTATTTGTTTGCATGGTTGCCATTATTTTGTTTTTCTGGATTTCAGTTGCAGTGCAAAATTGTGTTTCGGGTCACTGTGATGCAGCATGGTTGATAGACTCATGAAGTCATACCGGCCATGTTATTATGCAAGATGGCTGCTTACACTCAGATGTGTCTAACCTTTGTTGTAAAATAAAGGAACAACACAATATATATATATATATAGTTTTATTAGAGATTTTCAATTTACCCATCTTTGATAAAACTTGACACACAATCTGTTGGCCTCTGTTGTTTTGACTTTAGCTATAACTGACACTATTTCTGACACTCTGTAAAATCTGAACTTTGAAAGCAGGCTCCACTTGATTATAGCAAATAAAAGATTCATTCACCATTCGATGACCTACTGTAAGGGAAAAGAATAAAAGTGTTTGAATCTGCCTGCCTGCTAAAATAGGACTTCTTGACATGTGTACCAGCACAATTTATATTAAGAAATGAGATCACAGAAAATATTTAAGTTTGTACATTGTTCTGTGATAACAGTTTACAGATAATAAGTCTTATTCTGTAAACCAAATGTTTAGACAAGCCTGTTAATGATTAAACAGAGGCTTTTCTCTTAAGACTAAGCAGACTTCCTATGGACAGCCTTGCTGCTCACACCAGCTGGTATAAGTAACAGATGGTTTTGCCTTACATGTATAGCAATGACATGAGACCTTTATTTAGTATTTTCTGCAACATCTACTAAAGAATGTGGGACAGGTTTCTTTCTTAACTGATTTTAGACAGTATAATTGATGCACATTTTTGTACATCCAACACTCTGTTCTTTTACTACTATAGTCAAATCTGTTTTTTATTGTGAGCTGAAGAAGACTTTTGACATGCCGGCATAGCTATGCTTCCGAGTAGCTGTAATTCTCTGTTGAAGAGCCTGCTTTCTCAAACTACCAACAAAATTAAAGCAAACTTGTTGCAGTCCTGACTGATGCAGTGATTAAAATGCACCGCAGATGACTGAACAAAATTGGGTTCCTGGTAGACAGAAAATAATTACGAAAACTGTTAACAACTAATAAAGTACAAAGTTACCAACATCAATTCTGCAGAATTATATGTTTACGTGCTTACGTTTTATAACAAGTCAGACAACAAAGAATTAATAAAAATCATTTACAACCCCAATTCCAAAAAACTTGGGATGCTTTGTAAAATGTAAAAAAATACAGAATGCAATGTTTTGCAAATCTTATAAACCTATTTTTTATTCACAATAGAACATAGAAAACATATCCAATGTTGAAAGTGGGACATTTTACTATTTCTTGAAAAACATTAGCTCATTTTGAATTTGATGGCAGCAGCACATCTCAAAAAACTTGGGAGGGCAGCAACAAAAAACTGGAAATTTTGGTGGTACTAAAAAGAAAAACAACTGGGGAATCATTTTGCAACTAATTAGGTTAACTGGCAACAGGTCAGTAACATGATTGAGTATAAAAAGAGCATCTTGGAGAGGCAGAGGCAGAAGTAAAGGGGGGGGGATCGAGGTTCACCAATCTGCAAAAAACAGAATCTACAAATGGTGGAATAATTTCAGAATAATGTTCCTCAACAAAAAATTTTGAAGAGTTTAAATATCTTTTCATCTACAGTATATAATATCATCAAAACATTCAGAGAATCTGGAGAAATCTCTGTGTGCAGGGACAATTTCAAAAGTCAATATAGGATGCCTCTGATCTTTGAGCCCTTATGCGGCACTGCATGGGCTCAGGTACACTTCCAGAAATTATTGTCTGTGAACACAGTTTGCTATGCCTTCCACAAAAGCAGGTTAAAACTCTGTTATACAAAGAGAAGCCATATGTAAATATGATGCAGAAACCCCGCTGTCTCTGCTGAGTCAGAACTCATTAAAATGGACTGAGGCAAAGTGTAACTCTGTTCTGTAGTCACATGAATCAAAATTTGAAATTCTTTTTGGAAAACATGAATACCATATCCTGCAGACTAGAGGAGAGGGACCATCCAGCTTGTTATCAGTGCTCAGTTTAAAAGCCTGCATCTCTGATGGCATGGCAGTGCATTAGTGCCTATGGAATTGCCAGCCTGCACATCTGGATAGTCACCATCAGTGATGAAAGGTATATACAGGTTTTAAAGCAACATCTGATCCCATTCAGATTACTTCTTTTTCAGGGAAGGCTTTGCATATTGGGTGCCAATTCACCAATTGAAAACATTTGGCACACCATTAAACAAAAAATATAAGAAAGACAACTCAGGGCTGCTGAGCAGCTAGAATCATATACCAGACAAAAATGGGACAACATTCCTCTCCTAAAAGTCCAGCAACTGGCCTCCTCAGTTCTCAGACGTTTACAGACTGTTGGTAAAAGAAGAGGGGATGCTCCACATTGGTAAACTGTCCCAAAGTGCCCTTATTCAGTTCTTAAAGTGGTATGTTTTTTCCCTTTGAACATTTGATATATGTTCTGTTGTGAATAAATGTTTTTTACGAGATTTGAAAATCATTGCATTCTGTTTTTGTTTACATTTTACACATCATACTAATTGTTTTGGAATTGGGTTGTAAATTCCAGAAAATAGTATCTCAGAACTCTTGATGGATGTTTATTTAATTTGGTTTCTTCCTGTTTTATGAACTGTGGTCTGTTTTATTAACCTACGTCCATTTGCAATGAAAATCAATATCTTCTTAAATGTTGATAAAAACACAAAATTAAAATAACATTGCGGAAACTGTAAATACACAAGGTCAAACAGTTATAAATGAAATACAAATTCAATATGCTACTGTAGATTAAGTCGATTAATGTAGCAAATTTAAAGAAAGCTCATTCTGAAAAAGACAAATTAGTCTTTTTCACAAAATTCGGAAATGACGTAGTGATGGATGATCCTACTTCCTGTTAGTCAGCCAGCAGTGGATCTTTTTTATTCCCCCCACTATCCTTTCACTTCCAAAAATAATTTTTTTCAATGAAAAATGTATTGTGGAAAAGCACTGCACAATGAAAGCTTTAGAAGTGGTCAAACGCTATAAGTTTTTCATAGAAGTATTTCTTTATAATTACCAATGTAAGCTTGCTCCATTTAAAAAGATGTCAGTATACAGTAATATAGATTAATTAGATAAAATAGCTGTAATCAATTAACCGCATTTGATATATGTTTACCTAGCAACCATGTATCTTTGCATTGTTTGTTGTGTATTAGATAATAACTTGGGTTATAGCGAAGAGTGCTTTTCAGCATGAACTCAGTCAGGAAATTCAGTGTCACTGCTGAGCTGTGCCATGCCGTCTGTATGGGATAGTGTAATCAGTGACATTAAATAACTGCTGGTGTACTCACTTTTGAGTCTGCTTCTTTTTACTCTTTGTGATGCCTTATAAAATACATGTAGTTATTGAGGATAGAAGAAGTTACTTCAGTAATGCTTAATTTAAATATATGCAAGGTCAGAGCGCAATGTGGTGGTACACATTCACTATGTGCCACAATAGCAGATAAGTCCTGGCACGTCAAGCCCTGGGTATAATTGAGATGCTACCTAGATAAAGTACATTACTAATGATCAGGGTAAAAATGTCAAAATCAAAAGGCAATTTGCATTAATTGCTGATTGTCTTAACACACTCAGCACAATTACAGTAACTACACACATGTTGTGATAAGTGCACTATCACAAAATGAATTTGTTTTTGTGAACAGAAAGCACTTTCATTCAATTATTGTATCACTAATATGTGGTGCTCAAATGATCCTGACTAACATTGTTGAGATTAGGCCCTGATGAACCCACAATTTCTTTATTTTATCAAATAATAGTGTGGGAAGCAGACATCAGGGTTATATTGTATGTGATGGTAATGCTGCTATTGCCACTTATGTCATATAGAACACAGCATAGGCTACACACTATGGCAATTAATATCTAATGCATATGTTTAATGTTTTAACAAACATTGAAGACAGTTGTATTAACAGAACATGTCAATTAACTGTGATAGAGCTGGCTCAAGAACATTGGATTGAGATTGACGCTTTATCGAAATGAGATTTTCTTTTCACTTCATTGCCCTGCTGGTTAATAGAGTCACTAAAATTAACACCAAAAATGCCTGCATAAAACTTACAAATGGTCAAAACTTTCCATAACTTTAAACTAGCTTCCAAGCCAAGTTTTTATGAAACCTGACCTTTGCATAAGAAATGGTTTATGCAATTTTCAGAGTGTAAGCAACATTTCTACATGAAGTCCCTGGAGTGCTGTTTTCCATCAGCGCAGATTCTCACACATTAATTCAAAGATGTGCATTTGCACTTTTCTAAAGACAATTCCCGTATCAGTAGGGCATCAAAATTGCTCCAACTAAAAAGTCTTAACAAAGCATCTTAACACTCTCGAGGCAGTGCATAAGCTTTATGTACACATCGGATTCATCCATCCATCCATCCATTATCCAACCCGCTATATCCTAACTACAGGGTCACGGGGGTCTGCTGGAGCCAATCCTAGCCAACACAGGGCACAAGGCAGGAAACAAACCCCCTGGGCAGGGCACACACACACACACACACACCAGGCACACACTAGGGACAATTTAGGATCACCAATGGACCTAACCTGCATGTCTTTGGACTGTGGGAGGAAACCGGAGCACCTGGTTGCAAAGCACCTATAACCATACCTAGTTCTACATTATAAAACTAAATTTAGTCCTTTGTCTCTTTTGATGACTTCAGTTCATTTTCTCCTCTAAGCTATATCAGTAGAAAAGCTGTGGAAAATAAGGTATACACGCTTGTTTTTGTTTTGAATTTGTTTTGATGCCTCCCTGTAGACAAATTACATAAATGTAAAAAGAGCTAATTGCTAAGAATAACTGTATTGAGATTAGCAGGGGAAATGATATTGTGGTACAGAAATGGTAAATACAATTAATACTTGAGTTCTACTATCTTTCTTAACAGCATGGGAATTAGAAATATTCTAACTTTTACACAGAATGCTCATAGTCAGTGCTAAAGAATTGAGTTAATAGCATGTAATGGCAATGCCAAATGCCAATATCATCTTAGAAAATGGCACACAACATTTGTCTTACTGGGTCATCTTGAATGTGGTAGGTGTATCATCATGAAGCACTTATAGTAACCTGAATTTTAAATCGCATATTCATCAGACCACTAGGACAGCATTTTTTCACTTAAGAAACATAGCAAAAGTTAGACCTCTTATATCATTGAAAGATGCTGAGAAATTAATTCACGCTTTTGTTTTCAGTCGACTAGATTACTGTAACGCACTCCTCTCAGGAGTACCCAAAAAAGACATAAATCATTTGCAACGAGTACAGAATGCAGCTGCGAGAATCCTAACTAGGAAAAAAAAATCAGAACACATTTCTCCAGTTTTGATGTCACTACACTGGTTACCTGTGTCTTTCAGAATTGACTTTAAAATTCTGCTTATGGTTTATATACTCAGCAAAAAAAGAAAAGCCCCTTTTTCAGGACTGTGTATTTCAACAATAATGTTTTAAAAATCCAAATAACTTTACAGATCTTCATTGTAAATTGTTTAAACAATGTTTTCCATGCATGTTCAATTAACCATAATCAATTAATTAACATGCACCTGTGGAATGGTCGTTAAGACCTTAACAGCTTACAGAAAGTAGGCATTTAAGGTCACAGTTCTAAAAACGCAGGACACTAAAGAGACTTGTCTACCGACTGTGAAAAACACCCAAAGAAAGATGCCCAGGGTCCCTGCTCATCTGCGTGAACGTGCATTAGGCATGCTGCAGGGAGGCATGAGGACTGCTGATGTGGCTAGGGCAATAAATTGCCATGTCCACACTGTGAGACGCCTAAGACAGTGCTACAGGGAGACAGGAAGGACAGCTGATCATCCTCACAGTGGAAGACCACGTGTAACAACACCTGCACAGGATCGGTACATCCGAATATCACACCTGCGTGACAGGTACAGGATGGCCACAACAACTGCCCGAGTCACACCAGGAACACACAATCCCTCCATCAGTGCTCAGACTGTCCGCAATAGGCTGAGAGAGGCTGGACTGAGGGCTTGCAGGCCTGTTGTAAGACAGGTCCTTACCAGACATCACCAGCAACAACGCCGCCTATGGGCACAAACCCACCTTCGCTGGACCAGACAGGAGTGGCAAAAAGTGCGTGAGTTTCTGCATGACAGCAATGGCAGTGTTCTGCCATGGCCAGCGAAGAGCCCAGATCTCAATCCCATTGAGCACGTCTGGCACCTGTTGGATCGCAGGGTGAGGGCTAGGGCCATTCCCCCCAGAAATGTCCAGGAACTTGCAGGTGCCTTGGTGGAAGAGTGGGGTAACATCTCACAGCAAGAACTGACAAATCTGGTCCAGTCCATGAGGAGGAGATGCACTGCAGTACTTCAAGCAGCTGGTGGCCACACCAGATACTGACTGGTACTTTTGATTTTGAGCCTCCCTTCATTCAGGGACACATTGTGAAACATTTTTAGTTTATGTCTTATGGTGTTGACTCTTTTAGTGTTCATACAAATATTTACACATTAAGTCTACTGAAAGTAAAAACAATACATACACTCTTTGGGGTGCAAGCAACTGTTGCTGGGGGTGGCAGAATCCATCAAGGAAGAAAAATGAAAAACATTATTTGTACAAAATCTTAATTTATTTATCCATTCCTAAATAATTAAATGGGCAGGCTATTTCGTATCAGTGCAATACGTTGTTTGTTAAAACGGATGACTCCCGCTCTTACGTGCAAGTCTGCGTGGATATTATGAACTATCGTATCTGTTCAAGTTCTATTTAAATTTTAAATAGAAGGAATTTTTATTTAGTCGACAGAAATATCTTTGGTAGGAATGGTAAAAACAGACAGGAATATTATTCCTGAATAAATCAACTCAAACCTTAAATAACTTATAATATTTTGCTCTCCATAAAAATATATACTGTCTAAATTATACAAATTAGAAATAAAGTAAACGTTAAAAGAACAAACATTCAAATTTCTTTACTCTTATGTAATTTTATATAAAAAATAAACTTAGATTTTAAATATCCCAAAAGATTTTGCTCTCCATAAAAATATATCCTGTCAAAATTATACAAATTCAAATATGAACATGCTGCATAACAAAACCTGGAAATATAAATAAAATGTGTTCTTTTCAGCAATAACAAATCAAATCATTCAGTTGTCTTTGCTCATATGTCATTTTAGAGCTGGACGCCTGGTATCTTTTTTTGGCAACAAGTTCGTTTATGTTTGGTGTGAGGTTCTGTGTTGTGGAGATTCTCAAGATGGACTGCAGGTGCTCATCAGTGAGGCGACTCCTGTGTGCTGTTTTGTTAGTCTTCATCACTGAGAAGAGCTTCTCACACAGATATGTGCTACCAAACATGCACAAGGTTCGAGCCGCATGTAGATGGAGCTGGAGCATTTCTGCGGTAATGGAGTGAATAAACTGTGCGGGCCCTGCAGTATCGTACTTTGCCTTCAGTGTGCCATTACACTGCAGCTCAATCACCTCCATCTGAATCTGCACAAGTACAGTTTCCACATCGACGGCAAATGGGTTGCGAAACAAGTCAAAATTCTTTTTTGTTCTTCAAAGTCACCAAAGCGCCATGCGAACTCAGTGCGCAGTGCACTCAGTTTATCAGCAAAGTGCGTATTTGGGAACACCGTTGTGCCGAATTGGTTCAACATTACTTGGCAACAGGGAAAGTGGGGCAAGTTGCACTGGTGCATTTGTGTCTCCCATAAAAGCAGCTTCACTTGAAATCACTTTGTGATTGTGCACGGGTAAAAACGTCTGCTGAAGTGTCAGATTCTTCTTTAACTCTTCTGCTTTCTGTATCTTCTGCATTGCATTCAGGTCTTTCAGGTTATCCTGATGTTTTGTCTCATAGTGCCGTCTTAGATTAAATTCTGTAATTACAGCCACATTAGCTCCACAAATGAGAGACATGGGTTTACCGGCAATGTCAGTAAACATATACAAAGCCTCCCATCGGTTTTTAAAGGCTCTATTTTCAGAATCAACTTTTCTCTTCAGCATCGTGTGGGCTAGCTTCGCAATAACTTGCAGCATCATAAGCTAGACTTGATTAAGGCGGTAAGTGTTCGGCAAGGCAGCTGAAGCGCTGCATTATGGGATCTGTAGTTTATTGTGTTTGACACATATGGACTAAATAGAACTTGAAAAGATATATTTTTTTGTACATCGAGCCTGCGTGCTATTGTGGTTTTGCCTGCATGCCTCAATAAGTCATCCTCCCCTCGCTCTTACTTTTTTACCGTTCATCTAATGAATACACTGAGTATGGCTTTACCAAAACAATCATTGATGGCGAATAAAGTATCCATTATTCGAGTATGTAGATCGGGGTATATATACATATATATATACCCGCGTATCGCAGCAGAGAAGTAGTGTGTTAAAGAAGCTATGAAAAAGAAAAGGGAACATTTTAAAAATAACGTAACATGACTGTCAATATACAGTAATTGTTTTGTGAGTGTTATTGAGTGTTGCTGTCATCAAGGACTTGATTAACATTATTTCTTTCAATCAGGTTCGTATTTGTAGGATGTGTTGTGTTCAAGTTACATTCCGTGTTTGTCAATCGTTGTAAAGATAACAGGTTTCATTCATCGATTCGTTTTTTACTGCATCAATAAACAGCTCGTCTTCTTCTTTATCTGAGACCTGACACACTGCATGCACGGGTTTTTTTTTTTTTTTTACACTGTCTTCCTTTAGCGGGACATTGACTTTT
>JANRMT010062790.1:63420063-63484311 GCA_026402145.1 Polypterus bichir lapradei | reverse complement strand
TGTGCTTTGTTTCCGCAGTAGCTGCACTTATGAATATGCTTGTATGTATCAGACGCTTCATATTTTTTTGCTGCCTTTTCAATTGTGTAATTCGGTTTTTGTTCAACGCTCTTTGGAACTGTTGCTTTTTGTCTGTGCACTGCGTCAGTTCACGTGAGCCGCTCGGTGTACATGCATCGAAGTTTCCCAGCTCTGCTGGCGCCATGTCGTGCTATGTCCATGGCTGTATTTAATGTTACCGAAGTCCCAGCACTTAAAACTTTCTGTCGCAGTTTCGCTGAGTTTGTGCCAAACACCACCCTGACCATCTCATCTTCCTCTGCATAAGCACAGTCCTTCACCCGTGAATATTTAGTGGCAGTGTTTCTATTGGATTGCCGCTGACGGACGGCCTTATATGGGCATGCACTAAATTACAAACGCCAGCGGCAGCCTGTCTATGAACTTAATTTAAAGTTTAGGTTTACACCGTGCTTTGTTTCCGTAGTAGCATCACTCTTGAATATGGTTGTATGTCACTCGCTCGCTTCTTATTGTTTCGCTGCCTTCTCAATTATATAATGCATGTTTTCTTCAGCGCTTTTTGGAGGTCTTCCTGGTTTTCTACATACTGCGTGATTACGTGGGAGGCGTGATGATGTCACACGAAACTCCGCCCCCACGGCTTTCGCGCTCATCTCCATTACAGTAAATGGAGAAAAACAGCTTCCAGTTATGACCATTACGCGTAGAATTTCGAAATGAAACCTGCTTAACTTTTGTAAGTGAGCTGTAAGGAATGAGCCTGCCAAATTTCAGCCTTCTACCTACACAGGAAGTTGGAGAATTAGTGATGAGTGAGTGAGTGAATCAGTGAATGAGTCAGTGAGTGAGTCAGTCAGTCAGTGAGGGCTTTGCCTTTTATTAGTATAGATAATGCTATATACAGCACATGCTTTACAACATTAAAATTTCATAAGCATATTATTTCAGAAGTGCACCCAAAAATTAAAACCATAAAGCAAGATGTACATGAAGGATAAAGGAAAGTAAAACTCATCAAGAATACAGACTTATTGTGGAAACAGAGCAATCACTTCTACTTTGATAATCTCTATTAAAGGTAAGTGTTTAAGTAGATTCAAATTTTCGCTATTATATATATAAATACCAAGTATGCAAACAAAGAGTAAAGAGTCGAGGCTTTGGTCTTTATTTAAACAACACAATTGATAAAATATTCACCAGAATTGCAGCATAGGAGTCACACAACTACAAAAAAGAGAAGGTATGGGAAAGAAAGTAAGAAGATGGGCTTCTTGAGTTTCTCATGAAATCCCACAAGTAATTTTGTCCTGTTAAAATGTTTAAAATAAATTTGACTGAATCAAATAATGTGATTGGTGTGGGTAGTGGAATCTTCTGTGGCTGATGTAGACCCAAGAATGGTTTTATGTATTGGATGGTGTCATTAAAATAGAAGTTGATTGTATTATGAGGTGATAGTGAGTATTAAGTACACCTTACTAGTACCAGGTTGGACAAACTTTTGCCTTCAGAACTGCCATAATTCTTCATGGCATAATAATTCTTTGCATCTATATAGCGCTTTTCTCACTACTCAAAGTGCGCAGCAATTGCAGGTTAAGGGCCTTGCTCAAGGGCCCAACAGAGCAGAATCGCTTTTGGCATTTACGGGATTCAAACCGGCACTCTTCCGATTACCAGTGCAGATCCCTAGCCTCAGAGCCACCACTCCGCCTAGATTCAGTCATAGATTCCACTCAGGCATAGATTCAACAAGGTGCTGGAAACATTCCTCTAGAATTCTGGACCATGTTGACATGATAGCATCACATAGTTACTGCAGATTTGTTGACTGCACAGCTATGATGCAAATCTTCCGCTCCACTAAATCCCATAGGTGCTCTTTTGGATTGAGATCTGGTGACTGTGGAGGCCATTTGAGTACAGTGAACTCATTGTCATGTTCAAGAAACCAGTTTGAGATGATTTGATCTTTGTGACATGTTATCCTGCTGAAAGCAGCCTTTAGAAGATGGGTACACTGCAATCATAAAGGGGTGGACGTGGTTAGCAACAATACTCAGGGAGGACGTGGCATTTAAACAATACTAATTTGTTACTAAGGGGTCCAAAATGTGGCAAGAAAATATCCCCCACACCAATTTACCACAACCACTGCCTGAGCCGTTGATACAAGGCAGGATGGATACATTTTTTTATGTTGCTGCTGAATGTCTCAGCAAAAATTGAGACTCATCAGACCAGGCAACATTTTCCCAAAGTTCTATTCAGCCTGTGCGAATTGTAGCCTAAGTTGCCTGTTCTTAACTAACAGGAGTGGTTACCCAGTGTGGTCTCCGGCTGCTGTAGCCATCTGATTCAAGGTTCAATGCTTTGAGCTTTCAGAGATGCTCTTCTGCATACCTTGGTTGTAACGAGTGGTTATTTGAGTTACGGCCTTTCTATCAGCTCAAACTAGTCTGCCCATTCTCCTCTGATATTTGGAATCAACAAGGCATTTTTGCCTAGAGAACTGCCACTCACTGGATATTTTTCCCTTTTTTGGAAAATTCTCTATAAACCGTATTGATTGTTGTGTGTGTAGATCAGCAAGCAGGTTCTGAAATACTCAGACCAGCCTGTCTGGCACCAACAACCATGCCATGTTCAAAGTCACTTAAATCACCTTTCTTCCCATTTCTGATTCTCAGTATGGACTTCAGCAGGTCATCTTGATAATGTCTACATGCCTAATGTTCCTGCCGTATGATTGTCTGATTATATATTTTTGTAAATAACAGTTGAACAGGTATACCTAATAAAATTGCTGGTGAGTGTATATTGAAGAACACATAGACTGAAACACACTGCATGTATGTATATGTATGGCATCAGGAAAACAAGTTCATTGTCAAAGATAAAAGTCTACATGTAAGGGGAAGAGGTAAGAGCACTTTCAAGATTAGTAGGTTCCAGGCAGTGCATGTGGATTTTGCTGTCAAAGTTGGCAAAATCAGTAGTGAAATCGAAGAGAAGCCAAACAGGAGAACAACTTCAGACATTATATGAAGGTAATTTACAGTATGCATATGAGCATTTTCACTTTGTAAAAACATTAAACATTGCAGGTGACTAACAGCCGTGTTCATTTAGCTGGAAAGGAACAATACACTCAAAAATAATGATAACAGGTGCTTTGAAAGTTTTAGAAAAAAGTAGTGGGTTAAGGTTTGGTTAGGGTTAGGGCAGCTTTAGAGTCTCAGAAACAATACTGGACACATTGGACAATGTTCAACACATGCTGCAAAGGGGTACTTCCTTATAAAATCCTCTTTTTCAAATACCACCCCTTAGGCATCAGTCCTTTATATGTAAGTTGACATAGATATTTGCATATCAGGGTACCTACTATTAAATTAAAAGACCATTTTTAATGGATTAGAGGATGGATTACTAACTCTAGAGAGCTCAGTAAACTCTAAGTTGAAGGTGGAGGGTAGCGGCGTACTGTAGATGTTGTTTGAGAACAGGACTGAGGAGAGGGAAGATTCTTCTGCTGCAGAGTCCTGCTGCTCAGAGCACAAGAGGGCTTTCACCGAGATGTGCAGAAAGTATAAATTCATTTTATTTTTATATACTTACTTTCTCATTACTTATTTTATAATCTTTAAAGCCATTTTAATAAAAGAAGTAATTTGTTGAATACTTAAATGCTTTTTTTTTTTTTGATCCTTTTTTATTTTTTTTTTTTCAGGTTGTGTATTTCCTGCTATTTTATAATCTTTTCTTCAACTCTTGTGGGGATGGATGTTTACTGCATTGAGGTTTATCATTTGTTGTTAATGTATATACTTCACTATTTTTTTTTGTTTGTTTACTCCTCATTTTCTTTTATTTTGGCAGCAAATGAAGTTGGGAGAGTGGGCGTCCTGTGTTATGCCTGCTGTTTAATCACTTTTTGTTTTGGCACAGCATTTGATATGAACATCTATGCTTCATTTCTATGTCCTTTTCATTTACTGTTTAATTTTATTGTTATAGCAAAATTAGGTTGAGGAGAGAGGTGCTATTTGTGTCCTATCTGTTATTTTATTGTCAATCTTTTTTTAATTAACAAGTCTGTTTTGGTTACTTCAGCTATAACTGTTGCACATCACCAGTTACCTGTATCTTGAAAGTAAATGTAGTTTTTTCACCGATTCCAGTTAGCCTTTTTTCCATTTGAGCATCCCATCTGCATGTGGAGAGACAAAAAAGACCAAAGTGAGAAAGCAAAGACCAGAGCTGGCTCTACCAGACATTGTGCCAGACATGTTCAAGCCGAAAAGACCCCAGCAGGACAAGCCCCCACGTACCTTGAGGAGGAACACAAGCCCTCTCCCAATTATGCATCATGCCTTCAAATCTTTATGTGAGATCACTAACAACACACAATAAAGGCAATTAGATCACTTTTGCTGTGACAATTTTTAAACAAGTCTACTGCCGTTCACACACCTTGGTAAGGTACTTGAGGTACTTATGGGACCAGAAGAGTGGGGTTCTCAGTCACAAAGGAAAATACTGTTTACAGAAAATTTCCAGTTGGTGGATTTGCAACAGCACATTACTAGTCTTGAAATACACGAGCACCAGGGAGGTGTCCATCTGTTTTGTAGACCATTGTGAGGGCAGAAGGCAGAGGACAGTTGTTATTAGAGATTACCCATCCCGGGACCCATCCCTAGACTACGTTCAGGGAAACCATGTAGTGGTACAAAACTCCACTTTACAACTTTGTGGATATCTCTCTAGATAACAGCTTTGTGTTGTACAAGAAGGAGTGTGGCATGATACAGTGGAGGGCCATGTCATACCAATTCTTTTAGGAGTTTCTTAGCACAATTTCTCCATCCTGCGTATGACGTTAATCTGCATCCATCCCCGCATCTAGGCCCTCTACCCTACAGGGAAAAACTTGGGGGCTGGTCTTGGTCTCGTCCGATGCGAGAGATGGACGTCTGAAGTGGAGCTCCGCTAGCAGTGGTGTTATTTTTCATATTATTTGCTTATTATCTTGAGATATCCTGTATTTATTCAACCCGAGAGGGACTGCTACAGTATATGTAAGCACATATAAACATGGCCAACAAGAAGGGGGGTTCGAAAGAATCGAAAACTAAAGCTACACCCAAGCTGCGATCAGCAAGCCCCGGTTCCAGATACGGCCTTTCAGAGACAGACCTGGATCAGATGGGCGAAAGCACAGACTCCTCGGGACCACGGTCCGCTACATCGTCGCCGGCTGAGAGCGAAAAGGGGAGCGAAGGTGCGATCGTGAGTGCAGAGCTGGATAGCTCGCCGATTGGAGAAGATCACATGAAACTGAAAAGGGCCTCGAAGTCCGCGGCTTCAATTGCGCAATTACACGAGCCTGTAGCAGCGGGGACGCCGGCTACAGCAAAGTCTGCTGCTTCATCTACGGTACAAGAAAGCACAATTGAACTATCAGAACTGAAGGTGTTGCTCGTTGAGCTCGCGCAAGACATAAAGAAAAGCGAGAAGGCTAATGAGATAGCAAGGGCAAAGGCACATGAGAGCCTGAAACAGGAAATCCAACAGGCAACTGAAAAGCTGCGACAGGAATTCCAACAGGAATTCCAACAGGCAAATGAAAGGCTGCGTCAAGAGGTGCAACTTGAGCTTCGACAGGTGCTGGGAAAAATTGAAGAGCGCATTCAGGAAAACTCGGTTAAATTGAGCACGCTTACTGATCAATTGGAGCATCTCAAGGAGACATTCACGAATCGGATTGAAATGGTCGAAATGGTCGAACATTCAGCTGCCAGTGCCGAAGAAAGAGCAATAAATGTTAGTTCCGAATGCAAAAAACTCGGAGAAAAACTTGGAGACAGACTGGCTGCTTTAGAAGATGGCAGTAGACGGTATAATGTCAGAATTGAAGGTCTGCCGGAGAATCGAGAAAGTTCAAACCCTGTGAAATTCGCAGCTGAACTTTTTTCTAAAATAATCGGGGACGACTTTAAAGCAGAATCTGAGATAGCAGCGGCTTACCGCGTACGCGGACCAAACACCGTCAGACCCCGACCAAGATCTTTTATAGTTCGTTTTGAACGATTATCATTTAAGCTAGAGGTGATGGCACTCCTCAGAAACAAGGAAGATATTATATTTGAAAATAACCGCATTCTTATCTTCCCTGACTTCTCTCCAGCAACAGCTACTAAACGCGCATCCTTCTATAATATTAAACAGCGGCTACGGCAAGCCAGTGTGAAATACAGCCTCCTGTATCCGGCAAAACTGAAAGTGGAATGGCAGGGTCAATTCTATGTCTTCGCTAGCAAGGATGAAGCAGAAAAAGAATTAAGAAAGCTGATCCCGGGACTATTCTGATACATAATAGTGAGTCATGGCGGTTAAAACGATGAAGCAAAGATTAATAATCTTTTGTCTGATCTATTCATTTTAAAATACGGGTTTTTATCAGCATATATTCTCATTATTACTTAGTATTACTAGGGCGCTATCTGTTTATGTTTTATTGTGCTTAATTATTTATTTATCTATTTATTTATTTTTCTCTTTTTCTTTTCTAATTATCTCATCTCTACCCTAAACGAGACTGTTCAATATCATACCCTAGGTTTACTGTTATTGCTATTACTGCATTAAGACTGGTTATGCTTCTTCTGGACACATTTTTTAATACCATCCCCTGGGGTTATTATCTGGGTGTATCATCTTAATGCACTAAAATTGCTGAAGACTATATATATATTTTAAGTGTAAAACTCCTTTTTTTTTTTTTTTTTTTTTTTTTTTGTTTCTTTTTAGAGATATCTCTATCTTTTAACCCTTAAGCGCCGCTGCATTGGAGCTTGTTTTGCTTTGGACGTACTCTGTCTCTGGGTATGTCAGAGGATTGGGACTGTGTGAAGTGGGTTTTAGCCTCACTTGGGGAGGCAAAAAGGGAGGGTGGGGGGTTAAGGGGGGGAGAGAAAGAGAGCAGGCCTGATCTATACCTAATCTATCCTCTCAGTCTTTATAATTATAATAAGACTATAAAATGACATCAAAAACTCAGAATCAGTGTCTCCATGATGGGACAGTTAACTTCGTAAGCTGGAATGTTAAAGGCCTGAATCACGAATTAAAGAGAAAGAAAGTACTCTCTCACCTAACAGGTCTAAATGCTAAAATAGCATTTTTACAGGAAACTCACTTAATAAGCAAGGATCAGTTCCGGCTGCAAAAAGACTGGACTGGCCAAATGTTCCACTCTAGCTTTACGAAGAAAACTAGAGGTGTGGGAATTCTCATACATAGAACTGTTCCATTTGTAGCATCAGATGTAGTATTGGATCCTGAAGGGAGATATGTAATGGTTATGGGAGACTTATCTAACTGTAAAATGATCTTGATAAATGTTTATGCACCTAATGTTGATGATAAGGAATTTATACAAAATTTGTTGGCATCCATTCCCAATCTGAACACTTATAAAGTTATAATGGCTGGGGATTTTAATTGTGTTATGAATCCACTTTTAGATAGGACCTCCTCCACAGGGGGAACGGCATCTAACACTGCAAAGATAATTACAAAGTTTATAACTGATCACAACTTATCAGACCCCTGGAGGTTTTTAAACCCAAATTCAAGAACATATTCTTTCTACTCACCAGTACATCATTGTTACTCAAGGATCGATTACTTCTTTATAGACAATAACTTCTTGCCTAAGATTAAATCTTGCAAATACGATGCTATTGTTATTTCTGACCATGCACCTATGATCTTGGAGCTAAAATTACTAAGCCCCATGCACTCACCCCGCAGATGGCGCCTCAACCCGCTTCTATTAGCTGATGAGAATTGTACTGAATTTATATCCAAACAAATCAAATTCTTTCTAGAGACAAATACATCCCCCGAGATCTCTGCAGGGATACTCTGGGAAACTCTTAAGGCCTTCTTAAGAGGACAGATTATCTCATATCTTTCCCACAGAAATAAATCCGAGGCCAAGAAAGTAGCAGATATAAAAAGCGAAATTACTAAAATAGATGAAGAACATGCCAGACTACCAAGCGAGACTCTACATAGGAGAAGGCAGGCTCTACATTCGGAATTAAACCTTTTGACAACTAAAGAAACTGAACAACTAATTTACAAATCCAGACATCATTACTATGAACATGGGGAGAAAGCTAATAAGCTTTTAGCTCAACAAATTCACAAGCAAGAAGTGCGAAACGCAATCTCGGTAATCACTAGTACGAACGGAGATAAAATCGTCGAACACCAAAATATAATGCACACTTTCAGAGACTACTATAAATCCCTATATACTACTGAGATTAAGGAAGACAATACACAATCTAATGCATTTCTGGATACATTACAGATACCACAAATAGACGCTTTTAGTGCGGATGAACTTGATAAACCTCTGATGCTACCAGAATTACTAGATGCTATAAAATCACTCCAAGGCGGGAAAGCAGCAGGCCCTGATGGTTACCCTGCAGAATTTTACAAGAAATTCTCCGCTCAGCTAGCCCCCCTCTTATTAGCAACATTTACAGAAGCCAGAGATAACCAATCTCTTCCACAAACCTTTCGCCAAGCACTAATCACTGTCTTTCCAAAACAAAATAAGGACTTATTACAATGTGCATCATACAGACCAATTTCACTTCTGAATAACGACGTTAAAATACTCTCTAAAATCTTAGCCAGAAGGGTGGAGAAAGTGCTCCCCTCGGTAATATCACAAGACCAAACTGGATTTATTAGGGGCCGGCACTTATCTTCCAATCTTCGACGCCTGTTTAATGTAATATACTCACCAACTAAATCAAACACCCCAGAAATATTATTATCATTAGATGCAGAAAAAGCATTCGACATGATTGAATGGAAATACCTTTTTACTATATTGGAGAAGTTTGGGTTTGGCCCAAACATCTGTGCATGGATTAAATTACTGTATACTAACCCAGAAGCTTCAGTTTGCATCAACAACATTTGCTCAGACTACTTTAAACTAGAACGTGGCACTAGACAAGGATGCCCCTTGTCACCGCTGCTGTTTGCGATTGCCATTGAACCACTGGCAATACATTGTCGAAACACTGATCAGATAAAGGGGATTAGCAGAGAAGGACTGGAACAGAAAATCTCATTATATGCAGATGACATGGTACTGTATATATCAGACCCAGAAAATTCTGTACCTGCAGTTTTAGCAGCACTCACAGAATTTCAAAAGATCTCTGGTCTCAGAATTAATCTGAATAAAAGTGTACTCTTTCCAGTGAACTCTCAAGTATATAATATTAGATTAGATACCCTACCTTTTATCATTGCAGAACAGTTTAAATACCTAGGGGTAAACATCACAAGTAAACATAAAGCTCTATATCAACAAAATTTTGCCGTTTGCATGGAAAAAATTAAACAAGACTTGCATAGATGGTCAACCCTTCATCTCACACTAGCTGGAAGAATTAACACTGTTAAGATGAATATTCTTCCTAAGCTCCTTTTTTTATTTCAAAACATCCCAATATACATTAATAAATCATTTTTTAGGCAATTAGATTCGACAATAACCTCATTTATTTGGAATTCAAAACATCCACGCATCAAAAGAGCGACCCTACAGAGACAAAAGGCAGAAGGCGGCATGGCTCTACCTAACTTCCAGTTTTATTACTGGGCAGCAAATATACAGGCGATAAGAACCTGGACACAAATAGAAGAACATACACAGGCTTGGTCCGCAATAGAATTAAATTCCTGCAGTACTTCTTTGTATTCCTTGCTCTGCGCTCCAATAAACACACGTTATCGGCAATACACTAATAACCCAATTGTGCTCCACTCACTTAGAATCTGGAACCAATGTAGAAAGTATTTTAAGACGGAGAAGCTTCTATCTGTGGCACCCCTGCAAGAGAACCACCTCTTTCAACCCTCACAAACATATGCAGTTTTTAATATTTGGAAAAAATTTGGAATTAACTTGCTTAGAGATCTTTATATAGACAACGTCTTTGCATCCTATGAGCAATTACATTCCAAATTTAACATTCCAGCTACACATTTCTTTCACTATCTTCAAATCAGAAACTTTGTTAAACAAAACCTTCCAGATTTTCCTCATCTTGCACCCTCATCCATGCTGGAAAAAATATTGCTCAATCTCAAGGATTTAGACTCCATCTCTACAATATATAAAATCATTTTACAATCCCTCACTTTTAAAGATCCAAGAGGACACTGGGAAAAAGATCTTTCAATTAATATATCAGAAAAGGAGTGGAAAGTAGCAATGCAGAGAATTCACTCGAGCTCCATATGCGCAAAGCATACAATTATACAACTCAAAATTATATATCGAGCACATCTGTCTCGACTAAAACTCTCCAAAATGTTCCCAGGGCATGATCCAACCTGCGAACGTTGTAACCAAGTCCCAGCCTCATTAGGTCACATGTTCTGGTCCTGCACCAAATTAACATTATTCTGGACAAACATTTTTAATTACCTTTCAGATAGCCTTGGACTTACAATCCCTCCAAACCCATTAACAGCTGTGTTTGGTGTTCTTCCAGATGGGTTTAAAGCGGAGGAAGACAAACAAATTGTGATTGCATTCACTACACTTTTGGCACGTAGACTTATTCTCATAAACTGGAAGAACCCAAACTCTCCTCTTTTAAGTCAGTGGGAAACCGATGTGTTATATTATTTGAAGTTGGAAAAAATCAAATACTCAGTCAGAGGATCCGTACAGACTTTTTTCAAAACATGGCAGGATCTAATCAGTAATATTTTAAAATAAGTTCAAAAGGCACAGAGAATTTATTAACTTAGGTATGTCTCCAAGCCTTAAATTTAACGCCGTTTGGCTTGCTCTCTCTCTCAGGGGTGGGGATCGATCTGTTCTTAATTTTTCTCTTTGTAAAAACTTGATTGCTTTGTATGGATTGTAATAAAATTAATAAAAAAAAAAAACAAAAAAAAAAACTTGGGGGCTGGTGGCAGAACTGGCACTCCAGCCACCATAAAAAAAACTCACACTGTTCCAATCCATCTGAACTAGTGTGGTGCTGAGGTGTCACCCTTTGCATGGCTGCACTCGGGTCCTAATCTGGGATCCTGAGTTGGTTTGTCATGTGGTGGGTGTGGCAATGTGCTGAATCAGCGCATGCTCCTAACCTCCTCCTCCTCCTAGCTGCAGACCGACTGGAATGATCCGTACAGGTACAAAAGGTACAGCCAAACAAGTGCCCACATTCCACAAGCTCAAGTCAAAATACACAGATTAGGCATGGGCACAGATAATGTGTGTTGTGCTGCAGGATTACAGACTGGAGTTGTCAGCAGTGTGGTGTCTTTCAGGATGTGCCCTTAGATAGAAACTGTTGATTGCACAAAAAGAAAAAATATAATAGATACAATCACAAAAACTATTTGCTGTTCACTTGTGAGGTAAAAAGTGAACATTAACTTCTGTTGCTTCAAGGGGAGAAAGTTCATTTTAAATCGTTTTCTCTTCTGTTAATTTCCTTACAGTAAGAATAATAAAGGAAAATATTTCTTTTTTAAATTCATTTTTTTGTTTTTTCATAGTTTTCTCACAATATTGACCTGCCATAGCATAGATGTTTGTACCTCACATGACTGCAATACTGAATATATGTTGAATCAGTGGACATTCTGCACACTACAATCAAGTGCTTTATCACTCAAATATACCAAGATAAGCCCAGGCACCCATCTTTCGTCTTAGGTCAGAATTAACAAGTCACCTCATCAAAGACCACCACTGTTTGGCTTTTATTTGAATATCATTCAATATGGCCTTCAAAAAATGTACTTGAGGCCGTATTTGAAATATTATGGATTTTCAAATGTTCTTTTTTAGCAGTCTAATATAAACATATAAATGGTGAAATTTGGGAAATTTTAGACCTAGATATTTCTAACCACTTACCTTGGACCACATTTACATTTAGGGTTATATATTATACATTCTCCAGAAGGAATACTCCACCCATAAATGATATATTCTTATATGTTATTTAACCCATGTAGTTTGTAGTGATGACTAAGAGAAAAAAATTAAATCTCATGTTTTCATGCAGAATGGAGATAACCAAGTTTCTGATAGATGACTATGGTGACCAATGCTGGACAACAACAAACTAGATCAAAAACATAAGTACATGGAAAAAAATCTCATGTTATTCGTGTCACATAACCTACGTGTCAAGTCATCCAATCGTATGCTTACAAAAGCTCAAACACATGCACAGTATTGTTATAAACACATTGTTAAATAAATCAATTCTGGAAAATGCAATTGTGACCGAAAATGGAATATGATGAAATACGTTTCTATCAGAAATTCTTCATTAAAACACGAGTTTAAAAGGTTTTCTCGGCCATCACTACAAACCACATGGGGTAAGTAACATATACATAAGATCAATTTTGGGTGAAGTATTCCTTTAACTAATGAGCATCCATAACTTTACTTGCAATGTCTACATTCATTAGGTTAATGAAGCTGTCATTGTCATATAAATGCTTGATATATTAGGAAATCTGAGATGTATAAAAACTCTCATCACAATTCCTGAAAACATTAACAATTGTCAATGTACGTTATTAGTTAATTAGCATTATTCCAGTTCATTAGAATGGCATCTCTTCAGCTTAGTGTGTGTCATGGCCTATCAAATTAGAGTGCACATCATGTACAACATGATTCTGGACATCTCAGTTTGAGAAATTACTTGAAGCAGAAATCAACTGAGAAACAATACATGGGTGAAGAGATTGAAACACATTGAACAGTCATGCCTAGCGAGTATCTTCCATCACAGTTTGAAAGTTGCTGAACTTTGGACTTCCATCCCAAATTTGTGTGGATAGATAGTTATGATATGAAAATTTTACATTTATCTGAATGTTGTATATTATTTTAGAAGATATTACATTTCAAAATCCTTTTCAAATAATATTTTTATTATTTGCTGGAAACAGGACACTTATTTCATTATAATAATGTATTTCTACCCAGTTTTCATGGCTATGGTGGGATTTCTGCTTTTTGATCCCAACACATGTGATGCTAGAAGTGAGCAAAGTGTTTTTAAGTTTGCAATAAAGATTAAAGGGGACTCCCTAGCCATCAAAGTTAAGAATACCAGCTTAAGGGCTTCTTGTATTATCTAATAAAATGTAGAGATTATTAAAGACTTAGCATATGTGAAATTTGAATTGGGAGCTGACAGTAGGAAAGGGCAAGTGTATATTTGTAGGCAGTAGAAAAGCTTCTCACTCGGGGCTCTCTTTGAAGTACGGTATAGGAGTGTAACTTCCTTTAGATACTGTAAGTGTTTGCCATGTCTTATCATTTTTGTGAAATTACCTTTTATCTTGCTGCATAAATATAAAACGAAAATGTCACACAGCATATACAGTATAATCACTTTGTGTCCTTATGAATCATGCCTGTCTTTGCTTTTAACATCTGAAGCCGTAGAATAAATTCTTTTTTTTTCCCCAAAATGATGAATACTATCTTGATATAATTACCTTATGGCCTTTTGTGCTCAACTACTTAGCAATGTTGTGAATCTCAGTTCTGCAGTTGTTTTTTGCTTCTGTCAAACAGAGAGCACTTAACTTTGAACTTTGTTTTAGTCTTGAAGCTTCCCACTGTCAACCATATGGAGAGTTTACTGACTGAAGAATTTCAGTGCTCCAGACTTCTTTTTCAATAATGAGTTTAAGTTTCTCTAGTCTAATAATTGTATTTATTATTAGTTTCTTTCTTTCACATTTTACCAAGACTTTTAGATGAACCTTCTGAATTTATAAAGCTGTTCTTTTATAGGGAAAATAAAGCTCGATAAGATATATTTTAATAGATTTTTCAGATAGTATGAAAAACTCCATTATTTTTTGATCCTGTTAACTTTGTCAGGCAGTCTGAAACTATCACCAGTTTTACCCTAAAACCAAGAGAAAATGCAATCTCAAGTTTTCAAGACCAAAGCTCTTAGATCTACTGTAAACCAGGATTTGTAAATAGATGTTTTAAGATTTCACACCAATTGTTAATAGAATTTCTTGAAATATGGCTCACATCAATGTCATGATAGCATGAGAATTACCAAATCTTTGTAGACATGAATAAAAAAATGAGTTAATAGTAGGAGTCACAAATGTACTATTGATTCACCTGATTTTATTAGTGAGAGGAAATCCTGCCACATAAACAGCAACTTCCATACAAAATGGGCTTGCTTTGCTCACTTGCACGTTTAGACATTAGTGTCTTATCTACACCTCCTCGAACCTAATATACAAAAAATCACCCTGTAATGCAGTAAGCAATTTAAACAATGAACACATAGACACGCCAAGGTAAACACAGACACGGTAAAATGTTACTCATGCATATAATGTTATCATCTACCCAAATACTTTACAGAAATTATAAAATCTTGTAAGCCTATTTGACCCAGTTAATCATGAACTTGTTATACAGTACGAAACTTGAGAAGGCAGAGGATATTCCATGACGTGCACTTATGACATGGAGAGATTTTGAAAGTCTAACAAAATGAGACAATGCCCACTTTGTCCTACAGTGCAAGATTGTGTCCTGTGATGGACTTGTTGCTTGCATGCATCTGTGACTGCCAGGGTAAGCTTTGACTCCTCCAACTGTGAAATGGAACAATCTGCTATGATAATGCATTGATGGATGAGCGATTTACACTTAACTCATATTCAGCACAAAGTAGAAAATTACTTGCTCATCTTTTGTGTTATTATGAAATTAATTCAAAAGATGGTACTACTTGAAAAGACATTTCTGTGTATTTCAGATTAGTTCTACATCTTGAATTCATAGTACAGTATATTAAGCACTACAATTCAACAATTATTCTTCAGTGACTAGTTATAACTAAATGTAGCAAGGAACTTCTTATTATTAGTATCATAGAACTTCTCTCTCCATTTATAGTAACTGAACTAGTTGAAGAGCTAGAATTCAAGTATCTAATGTCTGCAGATGTCTGTGTTTTTCATATTAGGCAATGAATACATTATATTATGTTGAAACCTGAGGTGATATTGTTTTCAGTGAGGTAACTTAAAAATTCACATGGGATTACTTAAAGTGAAACTCCTGCCTCTAAACACGTAGCACACAGCTACCATGAACATGCAAAAGATTTACAAGCATTCATATTATAGGTCAGTCAAGCCATGGTTAGTCAGATCTGTGACTTTGGGGTAAAAATTGTCTCTAAACCTGGATCAGTGAGCCCCCAGTGCCCATCTGTTTGCTTTTTTTAAATAAAAATGTTCTTATTGTAGCATTAATTTTCCATATGACTATGTCTTTCAATCGACTCAAAACTAAAACTGAACAAACAAAAAATGTATAATTCACACATAATGAGCTACAGTATATTTTATAATCCTCAAAATAGGAAAACAATGTGCCTTTATTTTTTACAGCCTCTGAAATTTCATTACAGTGTATACTGCTTTCAGAGGAGAGGAATCATAATTCTGCTCCATTATATTACACAAAAAGCAAGCTGCTTCAATTTTTGTTCAAATGGACTGCAATGAAATACATTTTATTTTACAGTACCCATATATCTGTAAATCAGAATCTACAAATGTCAGCTGACCATTGCACCAAAATATTATTAATGGATAAATTAATTCTTCAGAACTAGTGTTGTAGGAACTTTTCTTGTAACATTTATAAAAAGTGGACTCTAACAAATAAACTTTATTCTTTATTTGTGGTGGAGCAGGATGTTATATTAAAATACCTGCTCTATTGCTTGTTCACTGAAATGTGTTCCTTGTTTGTTAATGCTTTTGTGGTTACTTAAGAATTTCCTGAATGGCTGAAAAATGAGTTTAAACTGTAAAAGCTGTGCAGCACTGTACATTAAATGTATTGCTTGGCTATGCATGTTTTTGCTATCTGTAATTCAGAAGAGATACCTAATGCATGTAAAGTACGGTCTCCTAAGCTGTGTCTAAGTTATACAAGCATGACTACAAGACAACTGGTTTTGGACATATGATTTTAGTTTTATGTACCTTGGATAATGGCAAAGATTTATATAAACTTAGAGACAAAAGAGCAACATCAAGAGAGAGTGCATTGTGAAAGACAGAAATGTGTCAGACAAAGAGATACCAATTCATTTAGAAGTATCAGCTTGATTTCTGAACCTGAAAGCTGCCCAAAGCAAGATCCTCCTTTGACATTGCCGTTAATTTTTCAGTAAGATTTCTGAGGGTATTTTTTTTCTTCTACTGTAAAAAACCTCATCCTTTTCCATTCCATTCGAACTAGTGTGGTGCTGAGGTGTCTCCCTTTGCACGGCTGCACCTAATTTGGGGTCATGTGGCAGGTGTGGCAATGTGCTGTATCAGTGCATGCTTCCACCCTACTGCTATTATCCGCTTTTAATAATTACTTCTTTAATAATTTTTTAATACGTATTTTAATAAATACTTCTTTGCTAATATTGTTTTTTGATATCGAGAGTGACTGGAGTAATAAAGTGAATACTGGGCACTTAATGTGAGAAGAGTGCCACTGTCTTTCTCACAGGTTTAAGCTGACTGAGTGGGAAGCCCCTGTCGGGTGAACATCTTGGCAAACGGTTGGTAAGTAGTTTTAACCAAGTGTGTCTAGGTTATTCTAAGGGATCAAGGTATGTCAGCTTTTATATCTACTGTAGATTATATCAAAGGATCCCCGTGTGTTGTTCACGCTGTAGCTAGCAAGTTCTTCTGTACTGAGTACTGAGGAGTGATAGGCTGTGCAAGCATCACGCATATTCAGTCCTTGTGTGGATAGAGTTTGCATGTGAGTGTCACTCTGTGTGTATGAAGTTCACGGTGCAAGAGAAGACCAATCCAGTAACAACCTTGGTGGGTTCCGTGGATCCAACACAGCTCTACTAAAATACCCCATTCCCTACCTTTCAATTTGAATACAGTAATTTCAAAATAAATATTTTAAATGAGTATAATTGTATTAGTTTCTTTTCTCTAAAACAGTATGTTACAATTAATTCATCCTTTATTTTTTTACATAATCAAAAACAATAAAATATGCATTTATATTCTGTATATTTAAATGTAATACACAACTCAGTTTATAGGAAGTATTTTTTAAAACCTGCTTTTTTACCAGAATAAAATACATGAAAACCTTCTGTCCTTCATCATCATAGCAAAAAAAAAAAACATGATAAATCAATAATTGTTGATGTTTATCAATCAGGGGATGGAAACACAATAGTATATAAAAGTTAAATTATATACACTACATAGCACTTTTACAGCAGTAATCAGGAAATTCAAAAGTAATGTTTTTTTTTTTCCCTAAGGAAAATTATCAGGGAGATGAAAAACAATCAAATGGTTACAGCTAAAGAACTGCATTGTGTGATTACATCTTTAGGTCACCAAATCTCCAAATTAAGTACTGTGCAGTAGACTATATCCTTGACAGCATGCAACCTCAAAGGGTTGGCAGAAGAAAATCCTTTCTAAAAGCAAGAGACAAATTGAACTAACTTTCATGTCATGTTATTTTATAATCCAAACCAGCCAGGGTAGGGGGCTGGAGACAATCGTAGATAGAATAGGACACAAGGCAGGAACAAACCCTGGACATGGTGCCAGTTCATCTCAGGGCAAACACACACACACACACACACACACACACACACACACACACACCAAACACACACTTGTGCAGACATTCATGTCTTTGGAAAGTTGGAGGAAACCACAGCACCCAGAGAAAACCCACTCAGACACATGGAGAACATGCAAACTCCACACAGTGAGGACCCAGGACACCACCATGCCACCTTAAACCAACTGTTGTTTGACTAATGTGATTGTGACTGGAACTAAATGACATGGTCAAACGAGGCCCAAGATCAGACCTTTCGTTTTTTGTAACAAAATAGAGATCTAGATTATATTATATTATATCTGCGGTGGGTTAGCACCCTGCCCCGGATTGGTTCCTGCCTTGTGCCCTGTGTTGGCTGGGATTGGCTCCAGCAGACCCCCGTGACCCTGTGTTCAGATTCAGCAGGTTGGAAAATGAATGGATGGATGGATTGTATCTAGATTGCAAATACCATACATTGCATCAATGTTCATATTGCTAACTACACGTCAATATTGCTGCTACTTCTTTGCCTTGTCTTTGCACAATGTCTTGTCTTGTTCGTGTTTTAATTTTAAATTTAAATTTTAATTCTATTTTTAATTTATTATTTTCATGTCATGTTGTTACACTGTGGACTCTGAGCTTTGCAATTTCGTCTATCTGTATGCTTGTATATGGTTGAGATGACAATAAAGTTCACTTTGACTTTGACAAGATGAAAGAACCTAATATGCATAGAATGGTGGCAGGAGATTATTTGTGCTTTTTTGTCAGCTTTGCCTTCATCAGCCTTTCAATTTTCTTGGGCTATCATAAGTTGTTTAAGTTATGAAGATAATACAACTAAAAACCTTGCTGCCTATGGTATAGAACTGCAGCTGCGTCAAACACAGCCAAAAAGTTGACCGAATATCAAATCAAAATATGAAAACTTTCATCCCAGCATTTTTGGAACCCTAAATTGGTCCAGAATGTTTTATTGTGCGAGTAGCCCGTGCAATGCACTGGTGTCTTGTTCAAGGTTGCTTATTGATTTATATTCAATGCTGACTTTGGAAAAAAGTGATTATGGGAGAATATTTTTGCTGAAATGTAAAAATATTATCTTGGTACAATTTGTTACATAGTTATAAAAATTAATTCCAATTCAGTTCTTTCACTATTAGTCCAAATGCAAAATATACAACAAAATTTGAAATTGCATACCCTATTGTTTAAGACAATGCATTTTGCTGGACATAAGGTGTATTAATAGTGAGTGACTGGTCTGAACCTTATGAATTATGTATTCATGTGCTGACAGTGCAATAAACACGGCAATGACGGTCATAAACAGCACATACGTATCACTGGTTTGCAATAAGAATGTAAATTTAGAACATATTGTGTTAGCTTTAAGTTTGTTGTAATCAGTATTGAAAGCCACACTGAATACAAATTTTTGTTTTTTAACATTAGGTAATATTGTGATGTGCTGCAGCCGGAGCTCTTCAATAATCAGGCCCTGCAGCATTTGCCAGGACATCCAGATGGCCATTCCCTGTGTGAGTACAGCTGTGTGAGACTACACTAACATACTTTCACTATTACTCCCTTGTACATTTCAGTCAAGTAACTGTGCATGTAGCTTTGTGATTTACATTTTTTATACGTTTGTAGAGATAGACAAAAATAGAAGTCACAGATTTATATTGACTGGTGAAGTAATCTAGTATTAGAAAAATGTACATAAATAAGCAAGAAAGAATGCAAACATGTCTTAGGCTGCAAATTTTTATTAGTCAATATTATCTGTTTATTTAAAACATTCTAGCAAATCCTTATTTTGATTGTATTTACTGTAACATAAGTTTGATCTGTTAAAATATTTGAACTGAAAAAATAAATATACTGTTCTGTAAAATTATTATTATTTTTCTCTGGACCACTTATTAAATGAATGTCACTTAAATCCATTTCTTTCCATTTTACTGATTAAAAATGTCAGAAAAAGGACTCGATACCCAAGAGCTTTAACCACTGAGAACATAACTGTTTATGGCTAAGCACATATCAGTTCTTCCCTTATGAAGTATATTTACTCTGCTTTCAGGTACTTTCCAGGATTAAATGTAAAAATGAGCTGAATGGTTGCTTTGAACAGGAACGAGAATTAAAAATCAGGCACTGAATAAGAAGATGACCTATTTAACAGATTAAGCTGTAAAGCAGCATTTGCTGTTTAAAATGGTAGATACCACTGAAACAAAAAAGAAAATGTAATCTTCTGCAGGGTATGAACTTACTTCTTTTTATCAGAACCTGTCTTGTGACTTTAAATTTATTTTATTTTTGATAGGACTATTTCCTTGTCAAAGGGTGCATATTATTTGCACAGTTTTATTTTCTGATTTAAATTATTGTTTTTTTAACACTTTTACCTGCATATCTTGAAATGCATTCAAAGTGCACAACCTGCAGCATCACAAAATAAACAGAGGAGAGTCTGTCAGTTCTGCAAAGACTAGCCGCTGCCTGCTGGGGATCAAAGAGCCTTTGTCTCCATGGAGATGATGCATTTGTGTTACTGCGCACTGTGATGATCTTCAAGCATGCTGTTTCAGCTGGTGTGAGATGGTCTGGATTTGTTGTTCTGTATTTTGCAAAAAAGACATAAATATGCCATTTGCTATAAAGATTCTTGCCACTTATGCCTTTAGAATATATTAACACGTTGATTAGTTTCTCATGAATGGAATTATTTTACTGATATTTAAATATTAAAAAGATAGTATAAATATAAGGCTGTTTAAGCACAAATAAAATGAAGGAGCACATTACATTATGTCATTGCTTAGTTTACATGATATATGTTTTAAAATTATTATTATTAATAATAATAAAATTATTATTATAGGTATAGTTTCCTGTCAAATCATTAAGGAGCATCATCAGGAAAGGATAAATGCATGTTAGCTATAAGTTAGCTTACACACCTAATATTTCCATGTTTCAGTAATACCTAATAAAACTATATATGCTTCATTTAATTTAAAAGGGTTTATTTGCTAAATACTTTATATTCAAGTCTCACAACACTGTATGTTTAGTCAGTTAATCATTTTCACTTCTATTTATTCTAATACAGGTCTGTACCAAAGCCTTTTCTCTCCACTCAAAAAAAAAAGATTGGTCATTTTGCAAAAGTATTGCATTATTTGTCTAAAGAACTGTATTGCTAACACATTTTCAGTATTCATTGTTAAAACAGGTAGAGCATTAGCAGTTAAGCACACTCACTAATGCGAATCAATCCAAAAAATGCACATTGAGAACATGCCAAACCACTAGAGATCCTGGAGCTCACTCTGCCTGTGTTAAAATATCTGCACTATACTTTAACGTGACTAAAACTAAATGTATGTCTATAACTTTTGATTGGTTCTTGTCAATTGACTACATGCTACAAGTCTTTAATCTGACAAGATGTTTGTGAAATAATGCAATACTTTTGCAAAATAATGCTATACTTGGCATTATTTTGCTAAAGAGCCACATTATTTCACAATAATTGCATTATTTGGGAAACATTTTCACTGCTGCTGCAGGCATCATCGTCCATGCTTGTGTTTCCATTGTGTAATGACCACTGTTGACAGGGAGATTAAGCATATGTGACTTACAATCCAGTGACAAGAACTGAATACAAGTTATAAGAATACATTTAGTTATAATCACATCAAAGTTTAGTCAATTTTGTGCAGATGTTTTAACGTAGCGCAGAGTTGGCATTCCTGCTTCAAAGCTTCGGGATCTGCATTGGTTTTGCATGTTGTCCATTTATGGATTTATCGACATTGGTGAGTGTACTTAACTGAGTTGTATTAACTGTTTTAACAATGAATGTGTCAGTAATATTTCTCAATTTAAGAAAATATGTTTAGTCCATAATGCGCTGTGAAGTAAATAACCAATAATCCATTCCCTTTCTTCATGCCCAAAAGGAGTTTTCAAAGATTTGTGCTCTGAAAACTGGTGCTGCACCACCAGATGACACTATTTTAAAATATCTATTTGCAAAAAAACTAAACAGATTATTTATACGTTTCTGTTACTGGATTGCATGCAGCACACTCTCTTCAGATTGTGCGTGCTCCAGCTGTCTAGTGACAGTTATTTAGGGAGTGGTGCATGTGTGTAGAATACAATCAAGTGATAAGAACTGGACAGACGTTATAGGTTTACATTTAATCCTGAATCTGCTCAGGGGTAAATTTAATCCACCCAATTTAGGACACCAGTAATTATTGCGGCAGCACAGAAATTATAACTTTTTTTTAGCAATTAATGCTTATTTTTTTTTACTTTTCAGCAGTATTTCTTGCAATCACATATAATTCTTCCATCTCTTCTTTAAGTATCAGTGTTTACTGAATCTCATCTTAGGGTTTGATCTGGACCCATTTTGACTGTTATTCTTGGTGACAATAGTTTGTTGAAAGCATCTTTCCAGTTTCAAGTCTGTAGGCAACAACGAAGTTCAAACAGTATTCAATATGCCTCTATGGTCTTTGTATCCATTACGCTTTGCACTCATATACATGATCTGCTTAAACAAATCTGACTTTTTCATATATTGTATAATATATGAGGGAGAGACCAGCTAAAGTTAGAAAATGGGATCTTTTAGAAAATGGAATGAACCTTAACAAAACTTATAATGTCGTTTCTCAGTGTAGTCTCCACCCTTCTCAATGCACTTGCGCCACCTGCCTGGAAGTGCCTGGATTCCAGCAGAATAAAGGTTTTTGTCTTGTCTTTGCAGCCACTCGTGAGGGGTTCTACAGTCACTAGTACAAGTTACTGTGTCTTGCTGGAGACTAATGTGAAGCCTGCTATTCGATTCAAGTGCCGGGGACTGCTGACTCAAGGAGTCCTTTTGCAGCAAGAGTATGCCTGCCCGCCCGCCTACACACTGCTAAGAACACCTAGGCTTGTCTGGAGAATCTGAAGTTTGAGGTATTGCAAAATCCTCCATATTCGCCAGATTTGGCAATGTGTGAATTCCACCTTTTTGGACCACTAAAAATACATCTGGAAGGTTGTCGATTCAAGTCAGATGATGACATAAAAAAAGTGGTGTTGTCCTTGTGGCCTGCACACCAAAAGAAGTTCGATTCTGTAAATTCAAATAAAGGAGAGGAGAACAATAAAACTTGTGAAGCAAAATAATCAAAACTACGATTCTTAATATGTACAGAATATATTTTCAAAAATGCCAAAAAGAGCAAAATAGGAACAAAAGATAGCCTACAAAAGCAAACCAAAAAATTGAAGAAAGCCATCTTCATAATCAGAAGACAAAACCAAAAATTCAAAAGCCAAAATAATAACAAGAAGGCACTTACCAAGGAATCCAAAAAACAAGCAAAACACACAAGTGTGATAATGAATGCATCAGAGATGGCAGTGAGACAACACAGGTCTTTTATAGAGTGAGGACAGTCAAGGGACTATGCCACTTTGTGGAACATAAGACAAGAGACAAACTAAAATGAAATTCTTAAATGCACATTTTACAAAAAATATGATACTCATTAACTGTTTATGGGCTGATTTTTTGTTTCCTTTTAGGCCCAAGACTGAATATGTTTTTCCAAAAACTCAGTTTTCTGAAAAGCACACAAAACAATGGTTTCACACAAAATAAATATAAAATATTTATAAATGACAAATATCACTATGTTTTAAGTTCCATGAGCCTCTACACTAGGTGAACTCACATAACTGTTACATAACATAGTCCTGCAATGTATGGTAATAATGGTGGCACTGGCCAACACATGCAGCAACTGATGCCTGAAATAGTGGCACCAGTGTAACACATACTGCGTGAGAACTGCTCAGCTGCCAACTGCTGACGGAGGCACCTGTGTGAAGACAGCTCAGTAGATACTCAGCAGTGCATTCCTGTTGGGCACCACTGCCAAAGATGGAGAACAGGTGGTGACAATACAACACAATCTGATTTGTAACTCTTGTCATTGTAAATGGCAGTCCTCCTGTTTGAACGTTGCCATAGACACATCAGCTACACAAACGTGTTCAGCACTACTTTCAGATAGTTTTGGTATTTGATCTCCAGATCATTTGCGTGAAAATTGGAGTCTGATAAGTCAGAGTTTGATTCAGATATAATATGCAAAACGTCATCCATGGAGTATTTTGCTTTGTGCATTCGCTTTGCTCTCTCACCAGACGTCAATTCCATTTTAGACATTGGTTACATTTTTTACGACTGACGCATGCGCAGGGAATTGAGATCAAATCAATGAAGATAAATTTCCTTCCATTAAAAATAGTCGAACTATAACGTGACAGTGAGTTTTGTTAACATTCGCCTTCAACTCCTTGTGTTTAAAAAATTTCTACTCTGAACTCTGAAAGAGTTAAAGAATAACAAACTTCATGAAAAAAGAAAATAACATACAGTGGAACCTCGGTTTGCAAGTAACTTGGTTTAAGAGTGTTTTGCAAGACGAGCTAAATTTTTTAATAAATTCTGACTTGATAAACGAGCGATGTCTTGCAATACGAGTAGCATGGATACACTTTGTCTGCTGAGTGTCATGTGATCACAACTGAGCTGATGGTTCTTCTCTCTCATGCGTGCATCTCTATCTCTTCTTATCTCTCTTGCTCATGCGCGCGACTCTCTCTCTCTCTCTCTCTCGGGCAACCATCTCCTATTCTCCGTCTGAGTCTGCGTGCCTCACTTATATAGTCAACATCCATACGAGCGTATACTGTTTACTACAGCATTGTGACTGTGTGTGTGTGCGCGCACGCGCATGTGTGTGCTGTGAAGTGCGAGTCCCCGTCTTGTGCCCCAATACACGAAGCTGAGTCTCGGTACTTTAACAACACCAGCTTTATTCAGCTTGAAACAGCAACAGCGCAGTTATTTATTGTAGCGGGATCTTTATAATGTTCCTTGTATCCCCCATCGACGGCAGGCACTTATAGCATGTCCGCAATCTTTTTGGATATGCTTATTCGCCGAACTGCTACAGCGCTGGAAGACTGTGATTGCTTTGGGACACTCTTCCGCGTGTTGTCCCGTTGGGTGGAATCCCACAAGAGTTTAGAAACTCATTCACACCAGCCATGATTCTTTTTAAAGGTAAAGTTCAGGTTAATTTGTTTTATGTATTTTTACTTTATATTTTGTATTAATCATTTTTATATGAATAGTTTTGGGTTGTGGAACGAATCATCTGAGTTTCCATTATTTCTTATGGGGAAATTCACTTTGATATACAAGTGCTTTGGACTGTGAGCACGTTTCCGGAACAAATTATGCTCACAAACCGAGGTTCCACTGTATTTACTAACACTGCTGTGAGCTGGCACCCTACCCAGGGTTTGTTTCCTGCCTTGCGCCCTGTGTTGGCTGGGATTGGCCCCGGCAGATCCCTGTGACCCTGTAGTTAGGATATAGCGGGTTGGATAATGGATGGATGGATGGATATTTAGTAACATAAAACACAAAGCACATAGGAAAAACAATAAATGAACAAATCAAAGGAAATAAACTATGACCAAGGACAGTGCTCTAGCCAAACCATGAGTTACGATACTTATTTTACATTTTTTACATGGTTCTCCACATTTTTTGCTGAATACTAACATTTATTCAATGTATGGTTGCAAATGTCATTGTGGGTCCTTTCTAATCACTGTTTCACACAATGAACAAAATCTTCAAATGCATTTATTCATCCAAATGAATGGGCAACCCACTAATTTATCACTCACAGAGTAACAAAGATGGTTGTGGAAAAGGATCTCTTTAAATATAAACTCCTGCTTATAGGTTTTGTCCTGGTGAAAACACCTGAACCAGATGTTGAACCCAAGGCTGTCTATTTTGTCTGGTATTCTGAGTTTGAGTTTGGCAATCAGGATAAATCTTGCTATTTAGGGCTCTGTAACTAGTGTGTCTTTGTAGGCTTCCATCTTTTGTTATGTTACAGACATACTCTTTACAGTAAATTTATGTGACTAGTTCACTGTCCTTTAGTGAACTTCATTTTGCAGACTTTGGATGGAGACTTTGTCATTATCAAATCAAAACATTTTTCTGCAAATTTATTGAACTTATTTTTTTTTCAAGTGCACTCAGGTGGCTTAGATCAAAAGCCAGATCCCACACACCACATTTTTGATTAGCAGGCTCTTTCTCCATGGGCATGTTAAATAACAGCAGGAGATCTTAAATGAAAGCTGTTTTTCAGCAGCCTGGGAAAAGAAAAAAAATTAAAGTATGTAAAGTGTACCAATAGAAAGTCTCATCCCTTAAAATAATGTCATGATCAGAGGTATTGCACACACAAAGAATCAGAATTGTTTTGTAAAATTAAAGTCCACAAAAGGCTTAGTCTTTCTGAAAGGCTCTATGTACACTCAGAATGGGAGCAGAACCTTGCAAGACTTTGAGATATACTGTAAACACCTTATACCCTTATGGGTATTGTGTATATGGACTTAGTTAACAGATCTTAAGGAAGCAATGACTTACCTTAGAAAAGGAACAATATTTCAATGTTTTGGCACTATACAATCCTCCTCAGCTTACACAATTTTGGAACTGAGGAATTTCTCTTCTTGCTCCCTGTCCCATGATGGTAATCATTAAATCATTGTTTCCTAAATGGCTTTATCCTTCTACACCCTGAACTAAAATCCTAGTTGCTGCCAGTTTATGAGCATTCCCAAAATTATTTTTCTGGACATATAAGTAATTGTTTAGTTACTTGTAAAGGTAAGAAAGTAAGTTCTCTTGCCTGACTAACACTGAAGGCTGGTTAGTGCTGTATAATACGGCAAAACTGTGGCATTGGTTTTTAAATGTATGCTATTTCACCACTGAAGTTTTTAAATGATAGGACATATTTGTATCACTTTTAATTCTGAAAAGACATCAGGACGTACTTTTGCCAGGCTTGGCTTTGTTGAACATTTCTTGTCAGCAGGAATTTACTAGTTTTGACTATATTGAAAACAACCAGCTGATGCAGCATAAAAATATCCTTTTGGTCTAACTCTCAGTCTTATTTGCACTTGCACTGTGTAATTTCACTAACAGCAAGTGATCCATATCAATGAAATGCTTGTAAGTCTATTTTGGTATGCTTATTCTTAAGACTGATTATAGCAGCAAGCCTTCATTGAGCACATGTTGTTGTATTCCTAGAGATCATATTTAAAGACTGAGTATCTTATACGAATACTGCTGCCTTAAACGTGATGCCAAAGGGCTGGGAAAAACCTTGCCACAAATAAACAAAACTTTATCTGCTTTAACTTATTAAATTAAAGAAATGATTCAATAGGAAAAAATAAAATACAAGAAATTTAAAGTGAAAAATAAAAAAGTCAAACCAAAATTCAAAAGAAACAAGAAGTTTAAAACAAATCATCTTAGAAAATGCAAAAATTATAAAAAAAAAAAACATACTCTAAAGAAACATAAGGTAACTATTAAAAAGAAAGTTGTATCAGTAGGTACCCCAAAACCAATCATTTTACAATCACAAAGCAGATTTGCAGAAAAAGGAGCAGATCAAAACTTACGCTAAGGGTTAGGTGAGCTGCTTCATGGAAATAACTCCAGGCACTTCTTATAGCTTTTAGGGAGTACCAAGGGCAACTACCTAATCTTTGATCTTACCCCACAACATTTAACATTTAACAAATTAACATCCACAACTAATCATGGCCAGAAACAGCTAACAAAATTAATAAGATAAACTGAAAGACAATTAACATTACAAAATAATTTTGAGAATTTAACCTACAATAGAGATGCCTAAACATAAAGAATAAATCATGATATAAAACAGGCAAAAAGAAAAACTAAAGGGCAATACCCTCAACAAGCCATTATAAATGCATTCTTTTACATGACTCAGAAAAAATGTTTCTGTCAACTGGCAACATATATGTTGGTGTGACCAGATTGAAAGGTAAATGTAGTAGTAGTAGCATTAGTAGTAGTAGTAGTATTGGCACGTGTACATAATACTTTAATGCTCTTACTGACATGTTCAGCCAACATGCAATATGTCACCACTCTGTAACACTATGATAAACTTCTTTTTTGTGGAATAGAAATTACAAACTAGTTTTCTGGTCTTTGACACAAGCCTTGTAGACTTTACATGCGTTATCCATGCTTTCATTGATATTTCTCCCAGTTCTTTGATTTTCCTCCTACAAAAGTCATCTGATCATTAGTTACATTTTAAGAATGTTTAAAAATTCACTAATTTTATTGCTAAGCTGTTCCTTTTTTTTCAATAAACTTCAGATGGTGTTTATTGCATGCAGCTATCTTATAAAACATGGTCTTCATGATGCCACAGATCCCATGGCACATGCATCAACTTCTTAGCAAGCAATTATAGCATCATAACGAGAAACATAGAAAGTTATTTGAGCCAACCTGGGAGTAAATTCAAAAGGAATGATTCATAGGTTCTCATGCATACAGTAAAAAGAATGTAATTATGATGTTAATCAGTATGATCACAATCAGGCACAGAACCTGTTTGAGTCCTTCCAAAAGCATCTCCAGAGGATAATGGAACTGAACGCAAATACAGTGCAAATGACACACATGGTACTTTTAAGGAGAAGATATAGTTTGAAAAAATTTTTCTAAAAAAGATGGTGTTTTCAAATAAAGAAAACATTAGCAATTTTGCTATGAAACATTGTTCTTGGAATTGCACCCCAGCCTGCTTTTTTATAACAGCATTGCCCTTAATCAGATTGTTTGTGTCCATTGAGCCAAGCTGAAGCATCTGTCAATCAGTGAAGGAGGTTGAGAAAGGTGCTACAAAACTGTATCATGTAAAATTGTTAAGCTAGTGCCATGCCTGTTTTGGTTTTTTGTGTATTTATAATTTATAATTATTTATAATTTTATTAAAATTATAAATGAAAACAGCAAATATTATATTGGGGCCATCTATTACATCTCTGAATATCTTTATCCATTTCAGAGTTACAGGGAAAGAACGTTTCTACTACAATATATTGATTTTCATCCATGAATCCATTGTCGGATTTAATCGAGAGGGTTAATCAGTCTGTCCATTGTTACTGTATCTGTTAAGTTTGAGTTTTAAATGTTTGATATTCCCTTTTTCCCCCAAATTCCAAAGTAGAACATACTGTATTAATTTAAATTGTGTTTGCCCTTTGAAAGGGAAGGACGATAATCTAATTGGTGCCAAATGTTTCCATGATGTCTGAAATGGATAAAGCTTTTTCGTAAATGATGTAATATAAAATATATTATAGATAAAACATGGGTAATGTCATTGTTCTGTTACAACCTTTTAAAACTGTTTTTGTATTAAGATTTGCAGTTTAGCTCCATCTAGTGGGTGCAGCTGGTATTTTTCCTCCCCTCCCTTGCTTCCTGTCATGTGAGGTAATCAGGAAGTTAATTTAAGAATCAGGAAGGCTGCTGTCATGTGCATGGAAACGCACTAGTCTAATCCTCTGTCATCGGTGCTTATCTTCAGTGCTTGTGATGGCATCGTCTGTATGTATTATTTTATTTTAATGTTATCCTTCACTATATATATATATTTGCAGTGAAAGTAACTCTTTTACTAGTTTATTAATAATACATGTATAAGGCACAGTAATATACATTTAGAGGATATGTTTGTTGTTAATATAAAGCCACTTAGCGTTTTTATCCTTTTTTCTCTGTTTTAGTTTCACCCTTTTTAATTCCAATAAACCTGTGGATAAAGAAACAACGTCTATAGAGTTTTGGATATGGAAAGGTGTTTATCTGCCTGTCAAAACACGTAGTCTGTGTAGAGGACAGAACAGTCATACTATATGTTAAAGCCTATTTTTTTTTTCTTCGGATCTTAAGTTTTATAACCAGCATGCACCAAATAATAGTTATGAAAAAATTGGTATGCTATTTTTATTTTCTTTTATGGGGACCAAAAGATTATTTTTTTAATCCCATGGTACCTCAAGCAATGTCACTGTAGAAGCCAAATTTTTAGAGGGCTAATTTTGGACTTTTCAGAAAAAAAGTTAAATTGACTTTTTCAGATTTCTGGCCATGTAGTATTTGTTTCTGAGAAAATTAGCTTGTTCTTATAATATATCTGTGTGCAATGCGACAAAAGTACTGGAAAAACAAGCCTTCAGGTAGGAAATTTGTGTGAAAACCCTTCCAAGTAGTAGCTCTCAGGAGAGAAATTTGGAGACAAGCTATTTCCCTATTTTTCAGAGTTGTGATCTAATGCTAACTTCTCACCTTGTTTTATTATATAAAATAAAAAAGCAAATAGCATTTTTTTCTGTCTTGTGTATTTGAAGCAGTACATTTAATGTGCTTTCCGATTTTATCTACCAAAAAATTAAAGCTTGTTTAAAAATTTGTACAGATTGAGCAGTAACTCAACAGCAGAAATATGTGTTTTCAAAAATATATACAGACTCATATGAAAGGCTGTATTGTTATTGAAAAATGTTGATTCTGAAAAAAGTATAAACAAATCACAGCAGTAGCCTTTTCTTGTTGTCACCCTTAAGAGGTATCAGTCCACTTAACTGGGATAATACCTTCTGTTTGGCCTTCACCCCGCCAAGATGCTCCCACACCCCCTGTAAGCACTCATACAGACAACCCTCTTGGACTCCCTGACTTGAATATCTGTATATGCACTTCTCAAAGCACTCAGTATAGAACAATAGCAGACAACAGTACAAGGATCTCTTAGCTTAATATGGTCTTAATAAGTGTTTAGTAGTAAACAATACAGAAATCAAACAAAGCAAAAATGCTCTAAACTTTACCAACAAGAACATGTAACCGTGTAAGGATATTGTTCCAAAAGAATGTAAATCAGCCAAGGGAGACATAGACATCCAGCAGAACCAAGTGACCTAGCCCTTTGTGATTCTGTTGTTTGGCTGGTGATATACTGACACTGGGGAGAAGCAACATCATTATCTTAATGAACCTTGGTTTGAGATTGCACTCTCATTCTGCTGCATCACATCTCCATGCATAGTGACTTGTGCCTTTTCATTTCTATTATTGTAAAATGTATTTGTTTACATTAATTGCCAGTGGTTTGTGATACATTTACACTTGTCATTCCAATACATATTATTTGCCTTTTTGTGATAGAGGGTGGTAAAGGGATTGTAATTCATTAAGTCAACATGTTGTATTCTCCTATTACCTTGAAGGCCTTTCTGCTTATTATACATTTTGTTTCTTCTTGGCCGTCACCAGTTTCAGACTTCTAGATCAACAAGACCAGTCTGTAATTTATTTTCTTGCCACCTCACCAGAGAAGATCAAACCTCACACATGATAATTTAAAAACATACCTTAGCAAATGAATGCAGCAAGTCACCTGTGGCATTTTTCAATTAACACTAGAATTACCAGAGCCTACGAAAAAACTCGTAATTCCGTCCCACCTTAAATCGCTTCTTAAATCCCTTCATACCTCTCCGCCAGCGTCCTTTGTCTTCTAAATGCGCTGATAAAAAGAAGCTAGAAGCAGCCGGCTATTCCATCCCCCCACCAATTTAGAACGTGCACAAACTTCTCTCAGCTCATGCCTTGATTGAGTATCTGGGAGTGAAGTGGAGTTTTAGAGTGGAAATAATAGATCGTTATTTGGAACACATGCATTTCATGTCTGTTCCGTTTCTACAGTAATCTGTGTAAACACATTGTTAAAACAGAAACGTTTTTTATATTCTAGTAGTACATGACAAAATGAAGGCATAAACTATATAATGTATGAAGCATAAGTCCAAATATCAAAGAAATATTTTTTAAAAATAGTTCCAAATATAACACAACAATTGCGCTTTTATTCAAAATTATACCTGCAGAAACAAAAAGCCACCTTAACATGTGACATTGACAGCTGTTTATTGTAACTTCCTCTCTGGTGCAATTGAATCAGTTCCCGTCTGGGAATCAAAAGGTCACGAGTTCGATCCTGCACCGGTCCGTTTTGAGAAGTAAACTGCTCTTAGTCTTACTATTTTACAATAAAAGCATACATTTGATTTCAGTCTGTAACAGCCGGTGCAATTTATGATCCTTGTAAAGGTTAGCTTTGTTTTTTTTTTTTTTTTTTTTTTAATTCGCTTTTCATTCTCTCAGTCGCGTTCAGAATCAATCCATACAACCCCATTTGACACGGCTGTTTTTACATAAAGACGCGCTATAGCTCTGCAGTGTACCACGATGCATACTAACGCCCCCCCCCCCCCCAAAGGGTTCTGACACACAAACGCTGGCGAAGCTGCCTTCTTCGTATCTCACCGTCACTTGATTTTCTTTTTATTCAGTTTTATTGAGTGTTCCTGCCCGTTGTTTTGTTATACTTTTACACCAACATATGTTCCTGTGTTTGAGCGACACGAGCAGATGGGGAGTGTCTGATGATTGCATATAGCGCCAAAGTTACTGCTCTTTACCATTCTCTCCTCTGCATGTCCTGGAGTACAAAAGAAATAGCATACAGCAACATGCGGGGACTGGCAGGAACACTCATTAAACCGGAATAAAAAGAAAATCAAGTGACGGTGAGTTACGAAGAAGGCAGCTTCGCCAGCGTTTGTGCGTCACCACCCCGGGGGGGGGGGGGGGCGTTAGTATGCATCGTGGTACACTACAGAGCTATAGCGCATCTTTATGTGAAAACAGCCGTGTCAGATGGGGTTGTATGGATTGATTCTGAACGCGACTGAGAGAATGAAAAGCGAATTAAAAAAAAAAAAAACAAAGCTAACCTTTACAAGGATCATAAATTGCACCGGCTGTTACAGACTGAAATCAAATGTATGCTTTTATTGTAAAATAGTAAGACTAAGAGCAGTTTACTTCTCAAAACGGACCGGTGCAGGATCGAACCTGTGACCTTTTGATTCCCAGGCGGGAACTGATTCAATTGCACCACAGAGGCAGTTACAATAAACAGCTGTCAATGTCACATGTTAAGGCGGCTTTTTGTTTCTGCAGTTATAATTTTGAATAAAAGCGCAATTGTTGTGTTATATTTGGAACTTTTTTTTTAAAATATTTCTTTGATATTTGGACTTATGCGTCATACATTATATAGTTTATGTCTACATTTTGTCATCTACTACTAGAATATAAAAAACGTTTCTGTTTTAACAATGTGTTTACACAGATTACTGTAGAAACGGAACAGACATGAGATGCGTGTGTTCCAAACAACGATCTATTATTTCCACTCTAAAACTCCACTTCACTCCCAGATACTCAATCAAGGCATGAGCTGAGAGAAGTTTGTGCACGTTCTAAATTGGTGGGGGGGTAGAATAGCCGGCTGCTCCTAGCTTCTCTTTATCAGCACATTTAGAGGACAAAGGACGCTGGCGGAGAGGTGTGAAGGGATTTAAGAAGCGATTTAAGGTGGGACGGAATTACGAGTTTTTTCGTAGGCTCTGGTAATTCTAGTGTTTAAAAAAAAAAAAAAAAAAATCAGACCACAGAATGCAGTTGGTCAGTACTGGCTCACTGCCACCTTCTACAGGGAGCAAGGTACTGCACAATTTTTAGAGCATGGGAGGTTGCTGCATCCAACTACAGGTCTGTGACACTTCTATGGGCTCAATCGTATTAAGACAAAATAGCCTTTAGCCTAGCATTTTGTAGGGTCTGTCTAATCAATTAGACTGCAGTAAGAGCAGAACATGTAAGACAAGAAATTAGAAATGAAATACTTTCTAACCTTCTTTCTCAGCAGTATAATTTAGAACAATACATGCCTGTGGCCCTTCACAAAGGTATGCTATTTTCTCCCCTTGCTTAACAAATTATTTTCTCTTGATCAAAACACTAGACACCCCTGTTCTCAAATGTGGAAAAAAATCGGTTACTTGGTAAGTAATTAAATTTTACTAATTCCCAGGTGTTCTTTAATATTGCCTTCCAGAAACCTGGGAAAAATATACTGTACATCAGTGTAACAGAAATTCCATCTTTTTTGTGCCTTTTTATAGTTTTCTTCTGGAGTAATTTTCCAAGTGTTTTATTTTATTCAATAGAGTTTTTGATTTCTTATTAAGGGCTTGTAGAGAAAAATCCAAGCAAAATGACACCTTTTATTGACTAACTAAAAAGATTACAATATGCAAGCTTTCAAGGCAACTCAGGCCCCTTTTTCAGGCAACATCTTGCCTGAAGAAGGGGCCCGAGTTGCCTCGAAAGCTTGCATATTGTAATCTTTTTAGTTAGCCAATAAAAGGTGTCATTTTGCTTGGCTTTTCTCTACATTCATAATGGCTAACACGTACAACACCCTAGTACTACAGACATACAAGACACCGAAATGTACCATTATTAAGAGCTGAAATTGTAAGTGCATAATTCCTTAATTCAAGAAACTATAACCACCAGGTTATATGCCCAGTGTTGCTTTACAAAAAGTGTATACAGTGTTCTAAATAGAATTAATGATGGTCATTGAGGACTTGATTAACTGGATTAAAGGATTAAATGTATTAGTATGTTAGCCAAGAATCTCACAAGGAATTAAAGGTAGCAAGATTTTGTGGGGAGATGAGATGCATGCTCAGCAAAGAGCCACCATTGTTCACTGCTCTTGTAAAAAACATTCTAAGAGAATAACTTCTGCTTACAGCGAGAAATAGGGAAACAAAGACAAGTCTCAAGAAGGTTTAAACTTTATAGGCTGTTAATACAACCACATACAGTAAATATAGTATTTTGATGTTTCTGGTCAAATATCCTTCTATCCCAAAATCCTGTCATTATATAGTATAACTGTCAGTACAGTAATTTTACTCACAAAGGTAGGCCCATTCTCAGAAGGTGCTTCTAAAAATGGTATTTCCATTGATTTAAGGAGATCTGTAGTAGTCCTTCTATCTGCCAACAGCATCTGCAGAAATTGTCCACTTTGCTAAGCTGTGAACAGAATTTCTTTGAGATTACCACTGACTCTTTTTGAATGACCTCTACAAACACTTTTTATACATTAGCTTTCATTTAATGAATGTTGCTGCTACCACCTTCTTGGCCAATGGCTCATATCTGTTAAATTCAGTGACAGTGGGTTTAGTCAATACATATGGCTTAACAGGCCTTCTTTAAATTAATTATTGCCATATTCCCACTCAAGGCTCCTTGGAACCCAACCTTTCCTGAGATATGAGAGGTATTAAGTCTTCTTAAACTGAGTTGTCTGCTATGCAATCCCAAGATCCCCTCCCCTCTGACTTAGGTCTCCAGTTGACACAGGTTGCTTGATTCAAACTCAGTTTGTGAGAGTTCAGAGGAGCAGATCAAATTGTGTAGTTGAAGCTGACCTTTGTGCAAGGTTGGCCTAGGGCATGATATATTAAAGAGCAACCATGAATATATTATGAGTGTATTATATTTTCATAGACATACATTGGCATTGCACAGAAATCCAAAAAGAAGCCAGCCTTCAAATTCATATTTTTCAGGCCATTTCTCCAGGTCTTGTCCTTCCAATTTTTTTTCTTTGTTGCCTGCATGAGAGTTGAACTTTTCCAATAAAGTTATAGGATGAATTGTGCTTTCTTAAAGAAAAAAATCCTAAATGTTCCATTACTGTTACACTGTCGTCCACAAGCACACACCCCAGTCTAGTAAAGTTATTTGGAATGGCACTGTGGCATGACAGATAGCATTATCTCTTTGCCATGTTAATCCCTATGCAACATCCAGGAGGAGACCTGCGAGTATTCCAGTGCCACGTCAGCACAACATCAGAGTGGAACAGACGTCAAAACAAAAATTGCACGAGAGAATCCACGGCCACTGTTACTATACATTAGTGATTTGTCTGAGCAGAAGTAGATGGCAATTTTCATTGTCCTTCATGACCTAAAGCTTATTCCTTGCGACAAAAGTGATTTTTTTTCACATGCCAAGAACTAAGTTATTTGGCCCCATAATTTTCTTTATTGCTGTTAAACTCACATGACAGATACAGAAGGTATTTTCAGGCTAATTCCTTGACAACATACTGCAGCTCCACAAATTTGTATTGAATGTAAATTAGTGTGTGACATGTGTTTATAATTGTAGGAAGGGTAAAGGAAAAGTAAAATAAGTACTTATTATATGCTCTAAAACTGAAGGGATATGATTAATATTATTAAATTATATGATATATTGAAACCTAATGTGAAAATAGTAATGTCATTTAAATGGTCACTGCTGCACAGCAGACAGCATTGTCTCCTCACAGTATAAAAACCCCACACAGTTTCCTTCTGGTTTACCTTCTTAGCATTTACTCCCAATATTCTTGCAGACATTTTGTAAGCATTTTAATTTCTTCCAGCATTTATCGGTTACTTCACCTCAATGCATCCAAGGAGGCAGACATAACCTAAGCCCTTCAGAGTGTAAGATTCTCTTCAAGGGTCTGCTGGAAAAAAAATAAAGTGTGTAGGAGTTTGCTGTCTATATCCACATAAGTTTCCATTAGTTACTCCATTTTAAGCCCATATACCACAGATGTGCATGTTACTTCAAATGGCAACTTTAAATCCCTTCATTATTTGCAAGTGTGTCTATCAGCATGTCCTGTGATTGACTTACATTCCAAGACGAGTTTTAGTCCTGTGTGGACCACCAGGCTCGCACTGCCGCCTGACACAGACAAGCGTAGAACACAAGTTCAAGGCACACACGTTTTTTTTCTCTTTTTACCTCGTGGGAAACGCCTTCCCCCATTTCCCACAGTACAGCACAGCCTCATAAGCACAATGCACAAACAGTACTCTTCTTTCTCTCTTTTCTCTTCCTTCTCCTCCACTCCTCTGGTCAAGTTTCATCTTCCTCCTCCCAACTCTGGCTCCTCAAGTAGGGGCTGCTGGTTCCTTTTATGCTGCACCTGGAAGTGTTCCAGATGCTTGATGACCTAGTTTCCGGCATCTCTTCTGGGTGTGGCGAAGCACTGCCCAAAAGGACTTAGCAGATTCTGCTGCAGCACCCCCTGGCGGTGCCTGCAGATCCCAACAGGGCTACACCAAACTCCAAATCCCATGGAGCCCTGCGGAAATCCGAAGCACTGCTACAATCCAAGGGGGCTGCCATCTAGCATCCCAGGGGAGGTAAGACTCTGGCCATGCTTGCTCCCCCGGTTCCACTGGCGTGGAGTTGTCCCGGCTGGGCAAGGGCCACAGCCGCACACTACACCTGCTTAATGCCTGATGTAGTTAACCATTTTGGTTTAACCTGGTGTTTTCCACACCAGCGGTCTTATTTGTACTATCACTGTTAATATTTATGTGAGTTGTGAACGTTTAATAAAACATAATGAAGTTGATTTGCTCTTTAGCCTTTTATAATTTGAATGCACTTAGGCCAGCTAAACACTAGAATGCAAGAGACACCCTCTGTGATAATTTAATTATTCTGAGGCAGATCTCCATGGGAGACTGAGATACCAATTTAAAGTTATTATGAAAAATTAAGATTAGATTATACAGTTTTATTAGGTTTACAAAAAATAGTTACATTTCAAAAAGTGGATTTATGAAAATGTTACTGGTGCTTTTAACATTTGACAAGACTAGAATATATATTTAAAAGATAAATTAATAAAAGATAAATGTGAGGCTCCTTTAAGGAACACTTTGTAGTATATTTATATATGGTATACAGTGAAGGATTTGCAGGCAAGAAAAAAACATTCCTTTCGTCCAAGGAACATAACATATTGTCATGGAAAAAGTCAGTTTTAAATCAATATCGAATCTTTCCACACATAAATTTAAAATTGGAAAATAAGTCATTCTATATGCATCTTCAGCTATTGCATGACTACAAGAATTAAATCATAACCAGAAAACTTTAATGCCCCTGGAGGCCTCGTTTCAGCTACTGGTCATTATTACTGCAGCAATCCACTAGGAAGAAGATGAAAAAATCCTGCTATTTATTTATTACATTAAGCAAAGATAAATAAAAGTATATAATAGTATAGTATATCATTTAGATGACACATTTTCTGTTTAGTCTTTGGCAGAGGATAATTATAAAATTCATGCACTAAACTTGCAACGGTCTGGTGCCCTACCCATGTCTGTTTCCTTCCTTGTGCACAGTACTACCGAGAAAATCCTGTGGTCTCCATCTACGCTAAATTGGATTAAGTGGGTTTGTGTGAGTGATCTAGAACTGGTTCAAGTACAAAGAAAACATACTTTCACACAGCAAGCATTTTAGTCGTGCAGGACCAACTGCAGACAGCTGCGGCCCAGAACATAAACTTGCATATTGCATAGTGATAGAAATTGTTAAAGTTGAGCAGCTCACCCAATAACCTGTTCATTAACTGGCCAATCCACTTTCTTTTCAGACTGTGTGCAGTGCTGTGTCCCTTCATTTTGATAGCCCAGAGGAAGATGCTTTTTAATTCTTTTAATCCCAAAGAATCACCATAGTGATATCCTTTATGTGTTCTACAACTCAGTGATGGCCAGTGTGATTTTCTGTGCAGTGGTCACTTCACTAACATCACTTCAAGAAATGCCCAATGAAGCAACAAGCTGATTAAGAAGGCAAGCTCTGGTATGGGATGCACTCTGGACCCTCTGGAGGTGGTAGTGAAGTAGAGAATAAAAACAAACTGAGTGCCATTATGAACAATGCTACACATTATCTCTCTGAAGCACTAGCATTGAGGACTTCTAGCCAATGAATTTTTGTAGCAGAAGTGTGCCAAGAAACATTACCATGACTCCTTTATACCAAAGATGTTAGCCTTATAATGCTTCTTGGTGACTATAGCTACTCTTTATCTTTAGCCAAGTCAGAAGAATTAGTTTTTTTCTCTTTTTTCTATCATTTTTTTGTGTTTAAGAGGAGTTGTTGTTGTTGTTGCTTGCAACATTTCTTTATTTATTTTCTAAAGGGTAAATGTTCTCCTTGGGACAAATAAAGTCTATCTGTCTATCTGTCTATCTGTCTATCTATCTATCTATCTATCTATCTATCTATCTATCTATCTGTCATAATCTTCATCCATCTAAATGTTTATTTTATTAAAGTCAGGGAAGCAGGGAGGTTTTACCTATAGAAGCTATAAGTGATACAAGGCAGCAACCAAGACTGAATGGTGTGGCAGTTCATCAAAGGAAAAACATTAATAATGCATCAATTTGGTCCTACCAGGTAAATTAAAAATGCATGTCATTGGGATGTGATAGGAAACTGCATATTTAAAGAAGAACCTATGCAGACAGAGTAAAACTATGCAAACGTCACATAGGCAGTGCTTACTTTAAACAAATCTGAACAGATTTAAACACATACACAGCTGTGAGGCACCAGCAGCAACTGCTACACCACCAAGCCAGTAATATAAAAAAAGTAAACAATTTTATTTACAGTATGTATGTATTTATTATTTTTTATTATTTATTAAAAGCATGTAACTTTCCATACATTCAAGTCAAACTTATCAAAACTAAATTCAATTTAACCCCCACCCATGAGAAACAGAGAAAGGCCAACAGTGAGAGTAAAATTTTGAGAGTAGTAAAGAGGGAAAGAAGTCTTTCTCCCCAATATAAATGTTTATTCTAAAATGTTATTGATTAGATCCTGCCATGTTTTAAAAAAGTCTTGAACAGTTCCTGTGAGTATGAATTAGATTTTTTCCAATTTCGAATAGTATATAACATCAGTTACTCACTGACTTAAAAGTGGGCTAGGATTTTTCCAGTTGAGCAAGACAAGTCTATGTCACAAAAAGGCGATCACAGTTTGTTTGTCCTTCTCCACTTTAAGCCCATCTGGTGGTACACCAAACACAGCTGTTAGTGGATTAGGAGGGATTGTGACACCAAGGCTGTCTGATAGGCATTTAAATTTTTTTGTTCAGAATGTTGTTAAATTAGTACACACTAAAATATGTTGTCCATTGAAGCTGGCGCTCGATTTCAATGTTTGCAGGTTGGATGTTGTCCTGGAAAAATTTTAGACAATTTTAAACGAGACAGATGTGCTCGATAAAAGATTTTAAGTGGAATAATTAAATGCTTTGTGCATATGGTACTAGAGTGAATTCTGTGCATGGCTTCCTCCCAATTATTTTCTGAAATGTTGAGTAAGAGATCCTTTTCCCCCTGTACTTTGGGATCTTTGAAAGGAAGGGGCTTTAAAATGGTTTTGTATATTATAGAAATGCTGTCTGAATCTTCAAGACTGTTCAGTATTTCTTCTGGAATAGAAATAGGTGGAAGGTGAGGAAAATTGGGAAGATTTTGTTCAGCCATATTTCTAATTTGGAGACAGTGGAAAAATTGTGTTGATGGAAAGCTAAATTTGGAGTGTAATTGTTCATTAAATGCAAAGACATTATTTATATACAAATCTCTAAATGATTTAATCCCATACGTTTTCCAGACATTAAAAAATGTATAAGTTTACGAGGGTGGAAAAAGGTGGTTATAATGTAGAGGTTCTACAGATAAAATATTCTCTAACTTGAAGTGCTTCCTACATTGGTTTCATATTCTGAGTGAATGAAGGACAATTGGGTTGTTAGTACTGATAGCTTGTATTTACTGTTGTACAAAGCAAGGAATATGAAGAAGTTCTGCAGGATTTCATTTCTACTGCAGACCAAGCTAGTGTGTGTTCATCTGTTTGTGTCCATGTCAAGGTGTATATAGCTTGTATGTTTACTGCCCAGTAATAAAATTGAAAATTAGGTACAGCCAATGCTGCCTTCTGATTTAGTTTGTTGTAGGGTCACCCTTTGAATGCATGGATATTTCAAATTCCAGATAAATGAAGTTATTATTGAATCTAATTTGTTAAAAAATGATTTCTTAATGTATATGGGGATGTTTTGAAATAGAAATAGAAGCTTAGGGAAGATATTCATCTTAATAGTATTAATCCTCCATGTGGTAATCTACCTACCAGGCATCACCACTTTAAAGGAAAGTCCAATGAATAGGGTAAAGTCGACTTCAAAATAAACATTAAAGTACTTACCTGTTTAAGTCATTAAGTGCAGGGTGCACTTTCGCGGTCATTTTAACTTTGTCTTTGGCCGGCGACGGGTTGGGTGTGCCTTCAGGTCAGGCCTGCTGGAGGACGCTGTGCGTACCCTGTCATAAAGGCAAGCATCTCTTTTGACCTGCCGTTGACAAAGAAAGGTGTGAAGCGTTTTAGTTAAGAATGTCCATGCATGCATTAGTGTGAGGAGGGAATTCCCAAGAAGTACTTACTTTTGTAGTGCATATCAATCTTCTGAGGAAGATTGTTGGGATGTGCTCCAGTTCACCTTCGTGATTACTCGCACACACACGAGGCCGCTATCCCTATTTATTACATGCCTTGCAAAGGTTAGAGGAGCACCTGTGTCTGTCACGATTGCTAAAAGGGAACAGCATGTTGCAGGATTGGGTGAAGATTTGTGCCCAGACTTTAAGAGGCACTTATTGCCTCAAAAGGGTTGCCTTTAGACACATTGGTGTGGTTAGCGTGGTTGGTATAACTCTTTCAATTAGTTTACCAAACAGAGGCTTGTGCCTTATTTTGTAAATTTCCTGTATATATTACAGATATCTGCTATTGCAGCATTATTTTGCTGGAGGTATTTATATAGATTTTGGGTTTTGGTGCACTTTGTTTTTGTTCTTGTATATACAGTTATTTTTTCCTTTGGACTTTACCTGTGTAGTTTCTTCCTGAACTCATTTTCTTCATTTAGGAAGACTACCATTTTTGTGTATATACATTTTTGTCTTTGTTTTTCATTTTTGGGGACTGGAAACTTCACTGTATATGTTGCTCACTATTTTTGATTGGGACACTATTTTTGTTGTTTTGTTGCACCTGTAGATAAACCCATTCTTATTTTGGAAATAATAATTTTATTATTTTGGAAATTAGTCTGTGTCTCCACGTCTGACTTCTCACAAATGTGATCCCAGTCAGACCTGCACTGCAAGATGACCACTGTGTGGTTTGGTGCCATCTTTGCCACTACACAGGGTGTCACACTCCCCGCTAAAGTAAATTTAAGTGTAGGCAATCTGTGCAAGTCTTGTTTACGTTTTTTCCAAGCAGAGAGCAAAATTTTATTGAAAAAGAGTTTTATATTTACTTGTGATATTTACCCCTAGGTATCTAAACTGATCTTCAATGATAAAAGGGAAGATGCCCAATCTAATGTTCTTTGCTAGAGAATTCACTGGAAAGAGCACACTTTTGTTCAAATTAATTTTGAGTTAAGATATCTTTTGAAATTCTGCTAGTGCAGTTGGGGCTGCAGGCATTGAATTTTGTGGGTCTGATATACAGTATACTGTATATAGTGCTATATCATCTGCATATAGTGATATTTTCTGTTCAAGTCCTTTTCTGAAAATACCCTTTATCTCTGATGGATTTTGAAAGTAAACAGCCAATGGCTCAGCGGCATTGCAATTAGCAGTGGTGACAAGGAGCATCCTTGTCTTGTACCATAGACTGAAATAATGTTAATATAAACTGAAGCTTCTAAACTAGTATACAGTAGATTGATCCATGCATATATGTTCAGGCTAAACCCAAATTTATGCAATGTGGTAAATAGGTAGTCCCATTCAACCATATGAAATGGTTTTTCTGCATTCAAAGATAGTAAGATTTCCAGTGTTAGACTTTATGGGTGAATATATTACATTAAATAGGCATCAAAGATTGGAAGCTAAGTGTCTACCTTTAATAAATCCAGTTTGGTCTTATGATATTACCAAAGGAAGCACTTTCTCAATCCTAGCTAGAATTTTGGAGAGTACAGTATGTTGACATCATTATTCAGAAATGAGGTTGGTCTGTATGATGCACATTGTAATAAGTCCTTATTTTTCTTAGGAAATTAATTAATGCTTGGCGAAAAATTTGAGATGGAATGTTATTATCTCTGACTTCTATTAATGTTGCTAATAAAAGGGGGAGCTAACTTAATTGAATTTTTTTTATAAAATTTAGCAGCCTAGCATCAGGACCTGGTGCTTTCCTGCTCTGAAGTGAGTTTATAGTATTGATTGTGTTAGAGGTTTGTCCAATTCCTGGAAAGGAATATTTTTCCAATCCGGCCTCTTTGCAACTGAAACTGATCCTTGCTGATTAAGTAAGTCTCCTGTAAAAATACTATCTTGCCGTTTAGACCTGTTAGGTGAGAGAATACTTTCTTCCTCTTTAATTTGTGATTGACAACGTTGACATTCCAGCTCACAAAGTTCACTGTTTGGTCATAGAGAGATTGTTTATGAACTTTTGTTGTCATTTTATAGTCTTAAATTAAGGTAGTACATTATTACATATGATAGCTTTATCCTTAATTTCCAATATTACCAGGAGTTATGGTTATGAAGCCTATTGTTCTGATAATAATAATACATTTTATTTATATAAAGGTACCTTCCTAAGCACTCAAGGACACCAAACAAACAATAAATAAAAAGCACATTATAAACAGAACTAAAAGTACCAGAAAATATAAGAAGTTAAAACCAAACAAAGCCATTGTAATCATAGACAAAAAGCCATTTTGAACAGCTGGGTTTTTAGTTTACATTTGAAAGTTGAAAATGATTCAGTATTTCTAAGCTCAGTAGGTAATGAGTTCCAGAGCTTGGGATCTGAAAAGCTGAATGCTCTGCTCCCAATGGGGGTTAGACAAGCGAGAGGGTGTGACGATGCGAGTTCTGCTCCATGCTCCCACCTTCTATTCGGGAGCCCTTGAACCCAACACCATCGATAGCTATAACCGAGATTAGCTAGACAGTGAGGCAACAATAGCAAGGGGATGGTACAAAAAGTGCAAAAGTGCTTTTATTTCAACAAAACAACAAAAACAAAGTGTTCAAAATAGTGCAGTGATTCAAAAGTCTTCATCAAATAAATAATCCAATAAAACAGTGACAATCGTGGCGGTTAAAAACAATGCACAAATCAATCCTTTAAAACCCGAGATTAAAATGACGCTGGAAGCCGTCCTTAAAATCAATACACCCGGTGCTTCTTTTAAACTAGCGTCTCACCTGCCTCTCCTGTTTGGGCCCTGCAACAGGCGAGATGCTCTCTCTGCAGCTGTCCTTTCTCACACACACACAGGTCTGGAGTCCTTCTGATCCTGGCTTCGGTCTGGCACTCATCCCAGGCCCGAGACTTGAAATCCTTGATAACCAGGACACTCACACTAAGAACTTCTCCACCAAGCCTCCCAACTCCCGCTGCCGTCCTAGCCTTACGCGGACAGTCTTTCTTCTTCAGTGGTCACTCCCGCTACATGCTTACTCAGCGGGAGCGACCACTACTACGACTCCCAGGGGTCAGCCTAACACCCAGGCTTCCCTTCAGCTGCCTGCGAGCGCTCGCTTGCCCGCTCGCTCACCTGCACTGGCTCTCTCTCTCTTTCTTGCGCATCCTGCTTTTTCCAGCCACTTCCGTCTTTCTTTTCCCTGTTCTCTTTTTGTTCTTCCTCTCTAGCCGACTTGCGCTTCTATATATTGAGGAAGGCCATAGCAGCTGCGCACATTAGCAGCCTCAGGAACAATCACGGATGTGGGCAGTCTCTCACCTGTGCACTTAGGTGAGAAATGCCAACACCGCAGATCGCCCTGAGTTCCGCTACAGCCACCACGCCTCCCCACTAAGCCACGAGCGCGGTGATTACTTATTTAAAAAAACTGGCCTTTGCTGAGAGAGCTGTGGACCCATAACACCACATTCCACCCCCCATAAGACTCCAGTTGCACGGGAAGGCTCCATGCCACTGCCAACGCAGTGCAGCTGGAGCTCAGGTCCACAGCTCGGCCACTCTACACTGCACTAAAACCAATAAAAGCACTAAAACAAATCCCACCATAAAACCAACCCAAGCCCCCTTCATAAAAACAGGACATTAAAAGAATAAGAACTTTAAAAGACAAATAAAACCTGCAATAAATAAATGTCCATAAAAAGCTCTGTCCTTTAAAAATGTCCTCCTCCGGCTTGGGTCCGTGGGTTCTTTAAAAATGTCTGGCACCAATCCCGCTTGCTGCTCTGTCTCCTCTTCTGTCCCCACTGCTAGCTCATCCCACCACTGCTACCAAATGTGATGATGTGGGTTCTGCTCCATGCTCCCATCTTCTGTTCGGGAGCCCTTGAACCCAACACCATCAATAGTTATAACCGAGATGAGCTAGACAGTGAGACAACAATAGCAAGGGGATGGTACAAAAACTGCAAAAGTGCTTTTATTTCAACAAAACAACAAAAACAAAGTGTTCAAAATAGTGCTGTGATTCAAAAGTCTTCATCAAATAAATAATCCAATAAAACAGTGACAATCATGGAGGTTAAAAACAATGCACAAATCAATCCTTTAAAACCCGAAATTAAAATGACGCTAGAAGCAGTCCTTAAAATCAATAAGCTCGGTGCTTCTTTTAAACTAGCGTCTTATCTGCTTCTCCCATTTGGGCTCTGCAACAGGCGAGACGCTCTCTCTGCAGCTGTCCTTTCTCACACACACACAGGTCTGGAGTCCTTCCAATCCTGGCTTCGGTGTGGCTCTATCCCAGGCCCGAGACTTGGAATCCTTGATAACCAGGACTCTCACACCAAGGACTTCACCACCAAGCCTCCTGACTCCCGCTGCCGTCCCGGCCTTACGCGGACAGTCTTTCTTCTTCAGTGGTCACTCCCGCTATATGCTCACTTAGTGGGAGCAACCACTACTACGACTCCCAGGTGTCGGCCTAACACCCAGGCTTCCCTTCAGCTGCCTGTGAGCACTCGCTCGCCCGCTTGCTCGCCCGTACCAGCTCTCTCGCTCTCTTTCTCGCGCATCCTGCTTTTTCCAGCTACCTCCATCTTTCTTTTCCTTGTTCTCTTTTTGTTCTTCCTCCCTAGCCGACTCATGCTTCTATATATTGAGGGAGGCCATGGCAGCAGCAGCACATTAGCAGCCTCAGGAACAATCACGGATGTGGGCAGTCTCCCACCTTTGCACTTAGGTGAGAAACGCCTACACCGCAGATCGCCCTGAGATCCGCTACAGCCACCACGCCGCCCCGCTAAGCCGCAAGCGCGGTGATTACGTATTTAAAACAACTGGCCTTTGCTGAGAGAGCTGTGGACCCATAACACCACAGAGGGATGGTCAAGTGGATGAAGGAGGAGAATCTAAGGTTACAGGAGGGAATGGCAACACAAAGGTGGTCAGACAGGTATGTAGGGGCAAGGTTATGACTGACCTTAAATGTTAACAGAAGAATTTCAAAATCAATTTGAAACTTAATTGGGAGCCAATGAAGCTGCTGCAAGACCGGAGTAATATGGCGAATAGATGGGGTTTGAGTAATGATGCAAGCAGCAGAATTCTGGACCTGCTAAAGCTTATGGAGAGATTTATCAGAAAGACTAAAGATGAGCGAATTGCAATAGTCCAAACGAGAAGTAACAAGACTGTGAACAAGGATAGCAGTGGTATGGGGAGTGAGGGGGGGTGGGGTGGTGGATGCAGTTAATATTACTTAGGTGAAAGTAGGCAGAATGGGTGATGTTATTAGTAGAGATTGGAAAGATAGAGTACTATCAAGGATGACACCCAGACTCTTGACCTGAGGTGAAGGGGAAACAAAGGAGCTATCAATAACAAATTAAAGATTATCGGCTTTAGATAATGTTGCTTTTGTACCAATGAGGAGAACCTCAGTTTTGTCACTGTTTAATTTAAGAAAATTTGAAGAAAACCAGGATTGAATTTCAGCAATGTAGTCATTAAGCGAAGATGATGGAAAAGAAGAGGTGGATGTACTAGCAAGGTAGAGCTGGGTGTCATTTGCATAACAGTGAGAAATTAATGTTATATTTATGAAAGATATTGCCAGGGAGAAGAAGGTAAATAATAAAAAGAAGAGGCCCCTTAAGAGAGCCCTGGGGCACACCTGAAGTAACAGCAGTGGATTGGGATGTGAAAGTTTTAAGCTGAATGAACTGAGTGTGGCCCAAGAGGTAGGATCTGAACCAATCTAGTTTAGTGTGGGTAATGCCAAAGATAATCTACTAAGGAGGGTGGTATGACAAATAGTATCAAAGGCCGCACTCAGGTCAAGGAGGATGAGAATAGTAATTAAACCAGAGTCAGCAGCCATAAGGAAGTTGTTACTAATTTTAATGTGCCTTTTTTTGTACTGCAAGGAGGATGAAAACCAGACTGGAACTCTTCATACAAATTATTATGAGATAAGTGGGAGTGAAGTTGGATAGCTACTATTTTTTCAAGAATTTTGGAGAGGAAGGGCAGATTAGAAATATGGCAAAAATTACTGAAGTTAGTAGGATCGGCACCAGGATTTTTCAGTATTGGGGTTATTGCAGCAGTTTTAAAAGATGATGGAACAGTACCAGTGGTGAGAGAGGAGTGAATTATAGCAGAGATAAGAGTGACCAGAGAGGGGAGGCAGGCTTTAACCAAAACTGTGGGAAGGGTGTCTAGCTGACAAGTAGATGGCTTAGATTTGCGGATGAGATATGAGATTTCTGAGAAAGTAGGAAGCTGGAAAGAGGAAAATGAGTGAATAGGTGGGTGTAGTTCAGAGGAAATACTGAGAGAATCTGAACTGAGATGCTGATGTATCCTCTGGATTTTCTCATTAAAAAAGGAGATAAGGGAATTACAAAAAGCAGTTGAGTAAAGGTCAGCTGGTAAAGAGTGTGGATGTTGTGTAATATTATTAAGTAATGAAAATAATGACTTGGTGTTACCTTTATTACAAGAAATTAACTGAGTGTAATAGTTGGATTTGGTTTGAGCTAAACAGTCCTTATAATAAAGTACTTGATTTTTATGCATCTCTTTGTGGACAGAGTCCAGCTTTTTTATGTAACCGTTCAAATTGTCAGCCCTTGGCTTTCAGAAGCCAAAGTTCAGATGTAAACCAGGGGGCAGAAAAAGAAAAGGAAACAGATCTGGTTTTTAACCGAAAGAATTAAGAATACAATTGAGTCCAGTTTTAGAGTGTGTGACCAATTCTTCAAGAGTGGATAGATTATAAAAGTCCATGTGGGAATCAATTCTAGAGGAATGAAAATCCAAGTTAACATTCTTAATATTACGGAAAGATATGAGACGGGAAAGCTTAGTAATAGAAAAAGTAAGTTTAGCATTAAATGAAAGGAGAAAATGATGTTATGGTGAGTTCATCTGCTATAAGATCGAGAGGGATAACACCAGAGCAGCAGATCGGGTCCAAGATATGTCCTTTAGAATGGGTGGAAACATCAGTATACTGCTGGTATCCAAAACTCTCAAAGCAGGATAAAAAGTCTCTAGTGAGAGGGATATGGATATTGTCCATATGTATATTAAAATCCCCCAACAATATTATGTTTGAAGAAACTGTAGATAAATGGCTAAGAAAGGTAACAAGGTCATTCAAAAATTCATTGTTTGATTTAGGGTAGACAGTTGCAATGATGGTAGATTCAAAAGAACTGAAAGCAGGACTTTCCATTTCCACCTCCTCCCCGGCCAGAGGCACGGGGTTGACAAATGTAAGCAAACCTGGTTTTGGGGGTGGAATCATTAAGTTCAGAAAAGTCTTGAGATTGTTGCCATGTCTCAGTTAAACAGAGCAAGTCAAATTTTTTGTCAATGAGGAGATCCTGAATGAGATGCCCCTTGCTCATGAGTGAGCGGATGTTCAGTAGACCGAAGTTAACAATAATGCTGTTTTATTTGGCAACGGTGGTAGCCGACCAACCTAGGCTGGCCAACACACTGTGGTCAGCAACCCTATCTGTGTTACGTGGAGGGCACCATTATTTAGATCAGAAGGAGGCAATTCCTTTCAAGGTGTCCATTGGAATCTCCGGCAGGACCCACAATAAATGTATCTCCGACGAGGGAGAAATATGATATCTGGGTCGAAGTCCGGCACAGACTAGTGGAGACGCAGCTGAAGAAGCTCAGCAGCTGAGTACAGGAGCAGGCGTGTCGCAGGTTGGATAGCGAGCAACAGGAAAGACCAAACAAACACGAACCAGATAAATATCCTATCAGTCCACATTGTAGGCGAGGCCACAAACAGCTCAGGCGTCCAGGTAAGTTTCGAAACGGGGTTAGGCTGAAGCTAGTCATACACAGCCACGCAGAGATATCAGCAATATCGGCAATATCACCAGCAAAATCACCAGTCTTAGCTAAAAATCATCAGTCTAGTTACCGGCGAGCAGCGGCAACCAGTCCCGCCAGCGTTCACTCAGACTGGAAGTGATGCATTACGTGGTGATTACGTCAAACCCTTTTTAACAAATGTTGACACATTTGTGGGGATAAAAAGAATAGTTCAGAAATAGCTTGCTCTCTTTCTCTCCAGCCCCAGACACACCACCTACCCATTATGCCTCCCCAAGTTAGGCTAGACCACTTTTCACAAAGTGTGTGGATGAAATAGCAAGCCCAGTCAGAGTCAGTCGGTGGGTAGTTATAGTGGGTAAAGTAAGGCCATTTTCAGTTTCAGTGAACCTCCTGGAATCAACGAGTTCTCCTGTCCCAAATCATTTCCACTTTTGCTCCCACTTTCGGTCACGGATGGAGGCGATGCTGCAGCATCAGGTCCTGGGAGATCTGTGCTTTCACCTATCTGTTCTAGGTGAGTCTCTGAAAGGCTGTACCTTGAACTTGAGGCCAGTTTAAGCTTGGATGAAGCTTTACCTGTCTTTTCTTTTTTCTGCCATTCATGCTTATATATACTTGCATATACTGTAATTGAAGCCCCTCAGTTTGAGTAAATACAGGATACCTCAGGATGATAAAACAAGGAACAATAACACTGCTGCTAACTGAGTTCCATCTCAGACGTCCATCTCCCGAAACAGACAAGACCAACAATTTTACCAAAGTTTGCCAAGAATAATAGTCTAATCATGTGAAGGATAGGACTGCATGGTCATACAATAAAAATAGTTTTGGATATAGAAGGAAAAAATGTGTAATCTTGTGAATGTTTATAAAATAACAAACTATATAAGTGTTATAATACACACATTATATAATATGTGTACTGTACTATAACCGCACTATGCTGTAATTTCTGCATAAGATTTTTTTGGTATAAAAATGACTGTATCTGTAACCTTAACCACAATCTTCACATTAATCGACGAAGTATAATTTTATTATATTCACCCATCCATTTTCTGAAGCTGCTTCCTCAAATTGATAGATTCAAATAGATAGATAGGTAAAAGTCTTAGGGAAGTTAACCACAATCTCAGATAGCAGGAACTGTATTGTGCTGATCTTCAACCAACTGCTCTGGTGGCATGATGGGTAGAGACAATTCAGTGCAAGTCCTTACCAATGCCATTACAACCAGTGCACAAAATGGCAGATTCATACAACACATACTAAAGGTAATATAACACAAAAATGATTTCATTACTTCATGTAAATTTTGATTTAAAAATGTATTATCAAAACAGAAGTATGTGTGCCTCACAAAACCTAAATGGAGACAACAAAGATTAGAAAAACACAATGGCAAATTTGGAAAAAAATTAAACAAACCAGCTTCATTACAATCAGATGCAAGGTGACAGTACAGTCCTCAGCTGAATTCCCTCTTGATTAATTTTCCTAAGGTCACGGTTATTAGGACTTTTAGGTTACACGTATACTGACAGAGCAAAAAATCATACATTGCAAGCAGGGTATTGAATTGTACGTAGGGAATGTATCCTTCTTCTTTCGACTGCTCCCGTTAGGGGTTGCCACAGTGGATCATCTTCTTCCCTTTCTGTCCTCTACATCTTGTTCTGTTACACCCATCACCTGCACGTCTTCTCTCACCACATCCATAAACCTTCTTTAAGGCCTTCCTGTTTTCCTCTTCCCTGGCAGCTATCCTTAGCATTCTTCTCCCAATATACCCAGCATCTCTCCTCTGCACATATTCCAAACCAATGCAATCTCACCTCTCTGACTTTGTCTCCCAACCTTCCAACTTAAGCTGACCCTCTAATGTACTCATCTCTAATCCTATCCATCCTTGTCACACCCAGTGCAAATCTTAGCATCTTTAATTCTGCTACCTCCAGTTCTGTCTCCTTCCTTCTGGTCAGTGCCACCGTCTCCAACCCATATAACAAAGCTGATCTCAATTCCCCATCCTGTAGACCTTCCCTTTCACTCTTGCTGATACCTGTCTGTCACAAATTACTCCTGACACTCTTCTCCACCTATTCCACCCTTCTTGCACTCTTTTTTTCACCTCTCTTTCACACTCCGCATTACTCTGTACTATTGATCCCAAGTATTTAAACTCATCCACCTTCGCCAACTCAATTTCTTGCATCCTCACCATTCCACTGACCTCCCTTTCATTTACACACATGTATTCTGTCTTGTTCCTACTGACCTTCATTCCTCTCCTCTCTAGAGCAAATCACCACCTCTTGACAGTCTCCTCAACCTGCTCCCTACTATCGCTACAGATCACAATGTCATCAGCAAACATCATAGTCTACGGGGACTGTCCATCATCATTGCAAATAAGAAAGGGCTCAGAGCCGATCCCTGATGTAATCCCACCTCCACCTTGAAGGCATCTGTCACTTCTACCGCAGAACTCACCACTGTCACATTTCCCTCGTACGTATCCTGTACAACTCTTACGCACGTCTCTGCCACTCCCGACTTCTTCATACAATACCATAGCTCCTCTCGAGGCACCCTGTCATATGCTTTCTCCAGGTCCACGAAGACGCAATGCAACTCCTTCTGGCCTTCTCTAAACTTCTCCATCAACATCCTCAGAGCAAGCATTGCATCTGTGGTGCTCTTTCTTGGCATGTACGTAGGGAATGTATATAAATGCAAAAACAGGCTTGCATAACATAACCAATAAACAAGAGATTCCTGGTTTTCATTCTGTGCGTATTTTCCTTGCATGCAATGATTCCCATAATATTCATGTTAATAGTTTATAGACATAATCATTTAGACTCTTTAGCACTCTTGGGTAAATTGTTCTGGTTATTTATGTTATTTTTACATTGTTTATTTTAATAGGATCTCTCTCTCTCTGTGTCATTTCACATTCATTAACTATGTCCTTTAAAGCTGGGAGCCCATCAACTTATTTACAAGCATAAAATTGAGAAATAAGTGAATTAAGAGCATTGGGTGTTTTCTTTTTGGAATATTTCATATCCCCTTAACTTTTCTTAATACACTTCACCTCCTCTTTGTGTATTCTTTTGCTACTGAAATACTGATAGAACCTGTAGGGACTGACTTTCAGTTATATGGTTGTATAATTGCATTGTGGCATTTCTAATTTCCTTGTTAACTGTTGATCTCATGTGCTCATGAGTACTGGAGTTTATTTGATTTGTATGCACTACATTGCTGCTTTTTCTTCCTTAATTTCTTTGCTTAATTCATTCACCATTCACTGAAGAGTTCTTTTAAATTTGCTTTTGCTACTAAATTATTAATTAACCTTTAAATCTACCCCACTTCTTCTCAAACCTTTCAATCTCTAAATCCCAGCTTGTTTCATTAAGACTTTGGCTTACCTGCTCAAAAGTTGTTTTACTAAAAGTATATGTAATTATTTTTGATTTTATGTATTCACTGATCAACTGCACAAATTGCAACATGCAGCAGATGTTGCACTTTGGAATAGTTTGTCTCATAATTGTAATTTCTAGATCTTACTGCTTGAAGTTTTTCTTAAAAAACAAATAAAAGCAATGCACCTCATATAAAGTGAAACCTAGAATGGTGACTACAATTATAAGTGAGTGCAGCACAGTTAAAAATGTGTGAACCTGTTAAAACAGATATGCAGTAACTTTAACTTATTTCACAAGGCTATTTTTGCACTCTTTATATGGGATGCAAATTAGTTTAGTCTATTTATTGTTTATTAATATTTTACTTAATTCATAACATATTTTTTTAAATAAAAACAGGTTGGCAATTTAATATCTACCTTTTGAGCAAGCAAAGCAAATGATAACAGCATAATAATAAAGAAACTAATTAGTGATCACTGCAGTAACCTGTATTGCCATCTCCTTGTGCACTAACAAAAAAATTACTCATGTTCCGCTAGCTATTACACATAAAGAAAATAACCTGACCTGTTTTGTTTTGACCCACTGCAAGTTCACAAAGCCTTTCCCAGTAGTAGTTGGGTTAAAGTAAGGACAATTTTTGATGGAACACTAGTTCACTAGACAAACACACTCACCAAACCAGGTTAATGTACATTTATCAATGAACCAAAGATGCTTTAGGACATGGGTGGAAACTAGTTGATTCTTAAACAAGAATACACATTTGGGAGCAGAAAGTGTGTAGTGAATAAAATAAAGTTCTGCACTGCAACGGCTACACCCGCAGGACTTCTTCCTAAAACACCCGCCCCCACTTTCTCAAGTCTGTGCGTTTTAAACCACTGCCAGGGTTTCAGGGGTAGAGCAAAAGATACTGAGCAAAAGACTTGAAGCTGAGAGAAAATAAAAAGCTCAAACTGCAGTTATCCATTCAGGAGCTCATAGCACAAGATAACTAAAGCTTAATTAATACTATGCATGTTGTAATAAGCATCATGACAATGAAAACAAACAGAAACTCACATGAAGACCATCAAAGCTACTGGTCTTCTACAAAGTCTGCTATAATACATTCTGTCATTTTGACTATATGACATAGCAACAGCAAAGTTTAAATAAGCATTGTGGTCTATGGATGTACAATGTTTTAAAATGCTGCAGCTGTCATGTCATGGCATGTTTGCATTTCCAATTAATAGTCATTTTAAATTTCTTTAATTATTCATTTAGAGGTGCTGTCCAAGGTTATTATAGTTAACGAAAACTAAAATCAAAACTGAAACTATTATTAAAAAAACATTTTCGTAAACTGAAATAAAATAATTAACAAAACCGAAATGAAAAACTATTAAAGTAGCTGGAAAGACTCACTGAAATCTTCTTCTTCTTTTGGCTGCTCCCGTTAGGGGTTGCCACAGCGGATCATCTTCTTCCATATCTTTCTGTCCTCTGCATCTTGTTCTGTTACACCCATCACCTTCATGTCCTCTTTCACCACATCCATAAACCTTTGCTCAGGCCTTCCTCTTTTCCTCTTCCCTGGCAGCTCTATCCTTAGCATCCTTCTCCCAATATACCCAGCATCTCTCCTCTGCACATGTCCAAACCAACACAATCTCGCCTCTCTGACTTTGTCTCCCAACCATCCAACTTGAGCTGACCCTCTAATGTCCTCATTTCTAATCCTATCCATCCTTGTCAAACCCAATGCAAACCTTAGCATCTTTAACTCTGCCACCTCCAGCTCTATCTCATGCTTTCTGGTCAGTGCCACCATCTCCAACCCATATAACATAGCTGGTCTCACTACCGTCCTGTAGACCTTCCCTTTCACAAATTACTCCTGACACTCTTCTCCACCCATTCCACCCTGCCTGCACTCTCTTCTTCACCTCTCTTCCACAATCCCCATTAGTCTGTACTGTTGATCCCAAGTATTTAAACTCATCCACCTTCGCTAACTCTACTCACTGCATCCTCACCATTCCACTGACCTCCCTCTCATTTCCATCCATCCATCCATCCTCTTCCGCTTATCCGAGGTCGGGTCGCGGGGGTAGCAGCTTAAGGAGAGAAGCCCAGACTTCCCTCTCCCCGGCCACTTCTTCCAGCTCTTCCGGGAGAATCCCAAGGCGTTCCCAGGCCAACCGGGAGACATAGTCCCTCCAGCGTGTCCTGGGTCTTCCCCGGGGCCTCCTCCCGGTTGGACGTGCCCGGAACACCTCACCAGGGAGGCGTCCAGGAGGCATCCTGATCAGATGCCCGAGCCACCTCATCTGACTCCTCTCGATGCGGAGGAGCAGCGGCTCTACTCTGAGTCCCTCCCGGATGACTGAGCTCCTCACCCTATCTTTAAGGGAAAGCCCAGACACCCTGCGGAGGAAACTCATTTCAGCCGCTTGTATTCGCGATCTCGTTCTTTCGGTCACTACCCAATCGCTCATGACCATAGGTGAGGGTAGGAACGTAGATCGACTGGTAAATTGAGAGCTTTGCCTTACGGCTCAGCTCTTTTTTCACCACGACAGACCGATGCAGAGCCCACATCACTGCGGATGCCGCACCGATCCGCCTGTCGATCTCACGATCCATTCTTCCCTCACTCGTGAACAAGACCCCGAGATACTTAAACTCCTCCACTTGGGGCAGGATCTCGCCCCCAACCCTGAGAGGGCACTCCACCCTTTTCCGGCTGAGGACCATGGTCTCGGATTTGGAGGTGCTGATTTTCATCCCAGCCGCTTCACACTCAGCTGCGAACCGCTCCAGAGAGAGCTGAAGATCACGGCCTGATGAAGCAAACAGGACATCATCTGCAAAAAGCAGTGACCCAATCCTGAGTCCACCAAACCGGACCCCTTCAACACCCTGGCTGCGCCTAGAAATTCTGTCCATAAAAGTTATGAACAGAATCGGTGACAAAGGGCAGCCCTGGCGGAGTCCAACTCTCACTGGAAACGGGCTCGACTTACTGCCGGCAATGCGGACCAAGCTCTGACACCGGTTGTACAGGGACTGAACAGCTCTTATCAGGGGGTCCAGTACCCCATACTCCCGGAGCACCCCCACAGGACTCCCCGAGGGACACGGTCGAACGCCTTTTCCAAGTCCACAAAGCACATGTAGACTGGTTGGGCAAACTCCCATGCACCCTCCAGGACTCTGCTAAGGGTGTAGAGCTGGTCCACTGTTCCGCGACCAGGACGAAAACCACACTGTTCCTCCTGAATCCGAGGTTCGACTATCCGACGGACCCTCCTCTCCAGAACCCCCGAATAGACTTTTCCAGGGAGGCTGAGGAGTGTGATCCCTCTATAGTTGGAACACACCCTCCGGTCCCCCTTTTTAAAAAGGGGAAGATGCCGGTCAGACCTGGTAGGCCCAAACGTGTTGTGAGGGTTTGCTGGGAACGGCTGGCAGAGTCCCCTGTCAGAAGCAGCTTCAACTCCCATCTTCGGCAGAACTTCGACCACGTCCCGAGGGAGGTGGGGGACATTGAGTCTGAATGGGCCATGTTCCGTGCCTCTATTGTTGAGGCGGCTGACCGGAGCTGTGGCCGTAAGGTGGTCGGTGCCTGTCGTGGCGGCAATCCCCAAACCCGTTGGTGGACACCGGCGGTGAGAGATGCCGTCAAGCTGAAGAAGGAGTCCTATAGGACCTTTTTGTCCTGTGGGTCTCTGGAGGTAGCTGATAGGTACCGGCAGGCCAAGCGGAAAGCGGCTTCGGTTGTTGCTGAGGCAAAAACTCGGGCATGGGAGGAGTTTGGAGAGGCCATGGAGAACGACTTTCGGACGGCTTCGAGGAGATTCTGGTCCACTGTCCGGCGTCTCAGAAAGGGGAAGCAGTACAGTGTCAACACCGTATATGGTGGGGATGGTGCGCTGCTGACCTCGACTCGGGACGTTGTGGGTCGGTGGGGGGAGTACTTCGAAGACCTCCTCAATCCCACTAACATGCCTTCCAATGAGGAAGCAGAGCCTGGGGACTCTGAGGTGGGCTCTCCCATCTCTGGGACTGAAGTCACCGAGGTGGTCAAAAAACTCCTTGGTGGCAGGGCCCCGGGGGTGGATGAGATACGCCCGGAGTTCCTTAAGGCTCTGGATGTTGTAGGACTGTCTTGGTTGACACGTCTCTGCAACATCGCATGGACATCGGGGACAGTGCCTCTGGATTGGCAGACTGGGGTGGTGGTCCCCCTTTTTAAAAAGGGGGACCGGAGGGTGTGTTCCAACTATAGAGGGATCCCTCTCATTTACACACATGTATTCTGTCTTGTTCCTACTGACCTTCATTCCTCTCCTCTCTAGAGCATATCGCCACCTCTCCAGGGTCTCCCCAACCTGCTCCCTACTATCGCTACAGATCACAATGTCATCAGTAAACATCATAGTCAATCAATCAATCAATCAATCAACATTTATTTATATAGCACATTTTCATACAAAAAAATGTAGCTCAAGGTGCTTTACAAAATGAATAGAAAAATAAAAGACACAATAAAAAAATAAACATAAGTCAATATTAATTAACATAGGATAAGTAAGGTCCGATGGCCAGGGTGGACAGAAAAAACAAAAAAAACAAAAAAAAAAAAAAAAAAAACTCCAAAAGCTGGAGAGAAAAAAAATAAAATCTGTAGGGGTTCCAGACCAAGAGACCGCCCAGTCCCCTCTGGGCAATCTACCTAACATAAATCAAACAGTCCTCTTTGTATTTAGGGTTTTCAAGGAAGGACCTGATGATGATGGTCACGTAGACTTCTGGCTTTCAGTCCATCAATGTTGGTGCATCATGATGCTTTGGGTAGGTGGTGGTGACGCAGGCCGCCACCAGAAAGAAACCGGAAAAAGAAGCAGAAGAGAGAGTAGGGGTCAGTATGGATTTTGGATCCACTGTAAATAGTTATTATGAAGAATTGAACATACAGAGTATCAGTATTGCGTTAAAGTGAAGTTATAAAAAGGCCATGTTAAAGTAATGTGTTTTCAGCAGTGTTTTAAAGTGCTCTACTGTATTAGCCTGGCGAATTCCTATTGGCAGGCTATTCCAGATTTTAGGTGCATAACAGCAGAAGGCCGCCTCACCACTTCTTTTACGTTTAGCTTTTGGAATTATAAGGAGACACTCATTTGAAGATCTAAGGTTACGATTTGGAATATAACGTGTCAGGCATTCCGATATATAAGATGGAGCGAGATTATTTAAGGCTTTATAAACCATAAGCAGTATTTTAAAGTAAATCCTGAAAGACACAGGTAACCAGTGTAGTGACATCAAAACTGGAGAAATGTGTTCGGATTTTCTTTTCCTAGTTAGGATTCTAGCAGCTGCATTCTGCACTCGTTGCAATTGATTTATGTCTTTTTTGGTTAGTCCTGAGAGGAGTGCGTTACAGTAATCTAATCTACTGAAAACAAAAGCGTGAATTAATTTCTCAGCATCTTTCATTGATATAAGAGGTCTAACTTTTGCTATGTTTCTTAAGTGAAAAACTGCTGTCCTAGTGGTCTGATGAATATGCGATTTAAAATTCAGATTACAGTCAACGGTTACCCCTAAGTTTTTTACTTCCGTCTTAACTTTTAATCCTAGTGCATCAAGTTTATTTCTGATAACGTCATTGAATCCATTATTGCCAATTACTAAAATTTCAGTTTTCTCTTTATTTAGTTTGAGAAAATTACTATTCATCCATTCAGAAATACCAGTAAGACATTGTGTTAGTGTATCGAAAGAGTCGGAGTCATCAGGTGCTATTGATAAGTACAGCTGTGTGTCATCAGCATAGCTGTGGTAGCTCACGTTGTGCCCTGAGATAATCTGACCTAACGGAAGCATATAGATTGAGAAAAGCAGCGGACCCAGGATAGAGCCTTGTGGAACACCATAACGGATATCATGTGTCTTTGAGATGTGATTACCACAACTCACAAAGAATTTTCTACCTGCCAGGTAGGATTCAAACCAATTTAAGACACTGCCAGAGAGGCCCACCCATTGACTAAGGCGATTTCTAAGAATATTGTGATCAATGGTGTCAAATGCAGCACTCAGATCTAAGAGGATGAGAACAGATAAATGGCCTCTGTCTGCATTTACCCGCAAGTCATTTACTACTTTAACGAGTGCAGTTTCTGTGCTGTGATTTGTTCTGAAGCCTGACTGAAATTTATCAAGAATAGCATGTTTATTGAGGTGGTCATTTAATTGCAAAATGACTGCCTTCTCTAGAATTTTACTTAAGAAGGGCAGGTTAGAGATGGGTCTAAAATTTTCAAAGGCAGAGGGGTCAAGATTATTTTTCTTGAGCAGGGGTTTAACTACAGCAGTCTTAAGACAGTCTGGAAAGACCCCCGTATCTACTGATGAATTAACTATGTCCAGAATATTGTCAATTAGCACGCCTGATATTTCTTTGAAAAACCTTGTTGGTAATGGGTCAAGGACGCAAGTGGAGGGTTTCAGTTGAGAGATTATACTATGTAATTCAGGTAAATCTATCCTGGTGAAAGCATTTAATTTGTTTATAATGGAGTACCGGGGCTTTGGAGGTTCTGCAGTGTTGGGGAGATATACTATGTTATCTCTAATATCATTAATTTTTTGATTGAAAAATACAGCAAAGTCCACGGGGACTCCTGTCTAATCTTGTCTGTCAACCTGTCCATCACCATTGCAAATAAGAAAGGGCTCAGAGCCGATCCCTGATGTAATCCCACCTCCAACTTGAATGCATCCGTCGCTCCTACCACAGACCTCACCACTGTCACACTTCCCTCGTACATATCCTGTACAACTCTTACGTACTTCTCTGCCACTCCCGACTTCCTCATACAATACCATAACTCCTCTCGAGGCACCCTGTCATATGCTTTCTCCAGGTCCACAAAGACGCAATGCAACTCCTTCTGGCCTTCTCTAAACTTCTCCATCAACCTCCTCAGAGCAAACATTGCATCTGTGGTGCTCTTTCTTGGCATGAAACCATACTGCTGCTCACTAATCATCACCTCACTTCTTAACCTAGCTTCCACTACTCTCTCCCATAACTTCATGCTTATCAATTTTGTTCCCCTGCAGTTACTGCAGATCCCCATTATTCTTAAATATCGGCACCAGTACACTTCATCTCCACTCCTCAGGCATCCTCTCACTTTCCATGATTCCAAAGACTAACTGAAATAAAATAATAATTTACTAAAAATAATTTTAGTTTTTGAATGAATATTCTTGCTGTTAGTTTGTAACCCTTATAACTTTTAACTTTAAAGCTGAAAGTCGTCCACCACGAGCCACCCGCACATATACATCCAGTGAACGGCGGCTGGTGATGGAGGGTGGGTGTTCACACAGCATTTGCAGTGACAGAGCACGCTGAATAAACGCTTAAAGCATGTGGAATAGAAAGCAAATTACGTGCTGCCTTTCTTCGCACTTGTCTTACATCAAATTTTAATTCAAACGCTTGAAATTGGAATGTGCTGGTCAACAAAAACTTTTACCATATGGACAGAAAATTCACGAGTGAGTAACGTTTCAGTTTATTTCTCAGGTGCCAGTTTTTTGTTGACAGTAATTCACCTGTCACTTCACACACAAAGTATAGAGAAAGTATAGTAATCATTAAAAAAATTTGACCTTGAGATTATGATGAATCTTGACGTTTTAGACTTCCCCAAGTCCAAAAGTACTGTTTTTTGGAATCATGTGTGTGTAAATACAATAACTCAAAAATGCAACTAGATAGATGGATGAAATTTGGCATGTGGTTGTAGATCTGTATTAACTTTTGGGCCAAATCCATCAACTGGAAGTGGTATTTTACCTGAACACATACTCAATTTTTTTTTATTCATGTAGCTGCCGAGTCCGATTTATTCAACTTTACTTTATAATACTTGTGCGATATATTATTAATTTGATTTGTTGATGATGGTTCTTTAATGTACATAATAGAATCATTGTCTTGTGGTTTACTTCTCAATTATCCATCCCCATATCCGAGTACACGAGAAAGTCTAGGGGAGACCACTCTCTATTTTTGAAGATAAAATGGCACTGATCGAGATACTGACAAGTTCATCATTCAAGATCAGCATATTGTTACTAACCAATCACTTTTGCTTTAAAAAAATTGTTCAGCAATAGAGCGATACAAACCTTGTAAAGTTCCTCAGTTGGCAATGTCTCTACTGAACTACAAGTAGGTAGGCGAAGAGAGTCTGCCAAGTGATGAAAAGCTAAACATACTAATGTGTTTTTGTATTCATTCTACATTTATCAATTTATCTTTTTTTAGTTATTTTCCACAACTCAAAATACCTGATATTGTTAAATAATTCAGTAGCAGAATTATGTTTTAAAATATATGTCTCCATGTTTTCAATGTTTCTCTCTCTCTCAAAATAGATAGTTGAAATATCATATTATTTTTGTTCTTAACATCAGCCATATCATACATATTGCATATCAGAAATTTTTTCCTGCCTTGCATCCAAACCTGTTGGGATCGGCTCCAGATTTCTTGTAATCTTGCTTTTGATAAACAGGTTTAGATAATGTATATACTGTATTGTCCCTCAGTACAGCTAAGTGGGGTCTTCACACTGATTCAAGCATAACAGCCTTGTTCTTCCTAAGCCCCTGTGATTTTCATGGTAATACCTATCAGAACACAGTAGATTCCGTTTTCTAATTTTTGATATCTTTTCAGGCCTGAAGGTGGCAAAATCCTGTCCATAAATTGCTTGTGCCAGAGATGGAATCAGAGATCAATATGACTGGTAGAAAATAACAAAGCCCAGTATTTGAGATTTTTGAATGCAATATTGAAGGCTTTTATTATAAGCACATTGTCGTTGGTGCAGGGTATGTTGTGTGCTGTAGACATTTAGAGTAAAAAACCCTCACACCTTAAAATTCACCTAAATTTCATTACAAATTGGCCCATTCTGGGCATTAAAAGGAAAAGAAAAAAGTGCCAACAGTCAGCACTGATTTGTTCAGCCCAAATGATATAGAACATATTTTAAAAATTATAAAATTGTGTAAAATTGTTCATATTCAGTACCTGGTTTTGATTATGCTTGCTTTTATCAGACAAAAACAAAACCAAATAGTAAACTGTGTCATGTAGTAAGCATCCACTAACATTAAACTCATATCCAAACCCAGTTAAGTGTACAGTTTTGTCTCATTGTGACAGAAAAACTAAACTGCATAGTAACTCTTTAACCATACCACAATTACTAAAACTGAAACTAATATATATAAAATTAAAATAGAAATGTCTTTGTAAAATAAAAACTAAATTAAAACTAAAAATACACAATGAAGGAAAACTAAAACTAAACTGAATTTCCAAGTAAGGTCAGAAAAAATATAGAAATAAATACTAATATAAAAAGGAAAAACTATAATAACCTTGGTGCTGTCAGAAGATGGATGTTCTGCAGGCTCATGTATGCATCTGCTGGTGTCATTAAGCAGATTTGTTGATTCAGGAGTTTTGAGTATTGAAATCTGCACTCCTGTGGCTGTTTGTGATTAGCTTTCTTAAAGGCATTCCTTTTGATGGAGTGTGACGCACCGTTTACTTGAAATTTGTCTTTTGCTGTTTAGAATTTCATGAATGCAGTTGCCAGATCTTTCAGGCTTACATCGATTTCAACTGTATTGTAACACTGAACACCAAAGAGAGCACATATAGCATCCGCGACAACATCGTTCATGTTTACCAGGATCTGTCAGACCTGGTTCGTGAGAGCACCTCTGTTCTTTGCAGTACAAAATTCACCTACTTTGAGCACCACCTTCATGAGGCATTTGGTTGTTTTAGAAATGCGACACTCAGTGAGCGTCTAATTGTTCCCACCCACTTTTAAGTATGATTCATTCATGGCTCTCTCCAGACGCTAGGCTTCAGCAAGACCAGGTGGAAACTAATATACCTATAATAAACTTACAAAAAGTCAAGGAGAATATGTAGAGTTCTCATTCATAGCGATCGGCCCCCGAAGAACTCCTCTGGAAAGGCAGCCACACTTTAGTTTAAGTGCTGTAATTAAATGCCAACAGATAAATGGCGCTGGGATTATTGTGTTTTTTGATATAGTTAACATTCAAATTCACTTCTCGTAGCCAAATCTATCAGCCAGTATTTTCTATTAGACCTTATCTTACAAGTTGTAGCAATAAACGAATAAACAAGGATTTTTTATTGATTTAGCAGAAATAACATAAAATTAAAGAAATGTGTTTAGCAATGTGTGTAAATGAAATACTGACAATTAATATTTACAGCATAAATAACATTTGTTGTATGGCTGAAATCATCAATTGGTGGCGTCTGGGTCATGAAAGTATTCTCAGGTCCCAAGTCACCCTCCTCTAACCGATTTTTCTTTTTTACTTATATTAAAATTATGAAAAATCTGAAAACAATAGTCATCTACAAAATTAGACACAGTCAGATTTCGAAAGGTACAGCTGTTCAATTCAGATTAACATGACACACCAGACGCAGGAGAGAATTTGTAATGAAATTATGGCACTTGAATTTCGGCTTGCGGGTATCAAATGCATTATTTTAAAATCCAGCTTGGCGTAACCTGATAAAATGTTCTTTTAATGCAAAAAGTGTTTTTATCATTATCACATTTATTCCATTCTGAATTGGTTCAGAAATAAAAATACAATGCAACAATGTAGCTAGTCAGAGCTGAGTTGTAATCACTTTAAATTGCATCACGCATTTGAAAGAGTGAGTTACAATTACAGCAAAATCAGTTTGTTTTTAAAGCAGCACCATACACAGCTCTGATAAATGAATGCAAGCCTTGCACTCTTCTTAATTTAAAGCACATATATACACTATTCTACTAGTTCAACTTTCCAACCATTTTCTAACCAGATTATCTCTAGCTTTGGCTGTTCAAAATGAGCGGCTCCATTTGTTCATTCCAGAATGAAAATGTATTTATTTGATTCTTCAACACATTCACAATGGCAAGGTATTCATATGGCTTTGAAGTATGGCGCAGACCACTCTAGTGAAATGATCTTGAATATGTTAACTCATAATTATTGGGGCTATTAAAGCATACTTCAATTGGCAAATGGCACATTTGTGTCGTTTGCTAGGTTTTTGAAGACACAGTAATATTTATTAGTACTGTATAACTAAATATGGCCAGAATTTTTGGTCAGAATGGGATGTCATCTCCAGTTATCAGTAATGACTGCCAGTATGATCAGTGCTGTTCAATGGTCATGTCTGGTTTAGTAAATGGGCTAAACAATAACAAAGTCTGACCACTTTTGTGCAGCACCTCAAAAACTATTAGATTTGAATATGCAATGGGAGGTCTGAAACTTGAAAGTACACATTATGAGAAGGACATGTAAGTTATAGTGGACTACATACAGACAATTTATAGAAGTGATCAAGAAGGCTAATATGATGTAAGGTTATATATCAAAATGTAAAGAGCACAAGTTAAGGGAGGTTATGCTTAAGTTATATAATTCACTAGTAAGGCCTTACATGGAGTGTTGTATACAGTTTTGATCTCCATATTACAATATAGACAAAGCAGCACTAGGGAAAATCCAGAGAAGAGTGACACAGCTGATTCCAGGGATAAGAAGTATGTGCTATGAGAAAAGATTAAGAGGTGATATGATCAAAAGTTTAAAATTGTGAAAGGAATTAGTACAGTGGATACCAGTTGTTACTTTAAAATAAATTCTGCACAAGAGCAGA
>JANRMT010062790.1:63402161-63413226 GCA_026402145.1 Polypterus bichir lapradei | reverse complement strand
AAGTTATGACAAAGAAAAGGAAACATTTTAAAAATAACGTAACATGATTGTCAATGTAATTGTTTTGTCACTGTTATGAGTGTTGCTGTCATCAAGGATTTGATTATCATTATTTCTTTCAATCAGAATCGTATTTGGAGGAAGTGTTGTGTTCAAGTTACATTCTGTGTTTGTCAACCGTTGTAAAGATAACAGGTTTCATTGTTTGAAGTGTTCATTACCCAAATCAGTAATCGTGAATCTAAGATGTTTAACAGGCATTCCCAGTATTAAGTTGTGGATTTGCCTGCAAATATTTAGCGGCAGCGTGTCTATGAACTTGTGGAATTGCCTGCGGGTATTTAGCGGCAGCGTCTCTATTAACTTGTGGATCTGCCTGCGAGTATTTAGCGGCAGCGTCTCTGTGAACTTGTGGATTTGCCTGTGAGTATTTAACGACAGCGTCTCTATGAATTTGTGGATTTGCCTGCAAGTATTTAGCGACAGCGTCTCTATGAACTTGTGGATTTGCCTGCAAGTATTTAGCAACAGCGTGTCTATTAACTTGTGGATTTTTCTGCTAGTATTTGGCAGCAGCGTCACAAAGTTGTTTCCGTCTAGCTGCATCAGAAAATGTACCACGAAGTCTGACATGCCTCCTTTTTACTGTTTTCTCACAGCTTGTATTGCTGTTGTCATAATCGGTTTGAGTTTCATGGTTTGTTTCAATTACATTAGTACTTGCAGGACTTGTGCTAAAGTAACATTCAGCATCTGTGAAGCATTGTAAGCATACAACCGTCTTCATCGATAACTTTGCAAACATTCGTAAACAGTTGAAACATTCATAAACATCAAAGTGTTCACTACTCAAATCGTCACCTGTGAATCTAAGATGTTTAAGAGGCATTGGCGGTTCTCCAAAGGTGTAATATATCCCATTTCGGTACACTTGAAAGCGACAACCGAACAATTCAGCAGCAGCCATCAACTCAAATGCAGAAGCATAGGTGAAGGGCTTAAGCATTTCACTCTTATAGTGCTCCTGTGTAATATAATTATCTCCTGTACCATCATCAGTCCACACCTTGAACCTGTCCCAGTCATTCAATACATGAGACACAACGTTCTTCCGGATATCAAGAGTGAGCCTGATATGGCCATGCAATATGTAACACAGAGAATGGAAAAGGCAGGCGGCATCTCCGGGCATGGAAACCACTCGGTAAGTGACAGTTCTTTGATCGATAGTGATCACCTCGATAGACATGTTAATGGGGGTACGGTTGGAACAGTAAAAGAAATGGGTACCTGAACAATGTAAACTAAGTCTGAAATAGCTGCACAATAACTATAAGCGTAATAAACAAACAATAAAACAGCGGAGAAGCCGTGGATTAAATAAAAAGGCTGCAGTTATCAGCCCAATAAAACAGTGGATAAGTCGTGGATTAAATAAAAAGGCTGATAAGTCGTGGATTAAATAAAAAGGCTGCAGTTATCAGCAAGGAGACATGAATACGGTGGTGAAGCAAGGAAGGGAATGAAGAGACCGGAGCAATGAATGGCCTTATATGGGCAGGCAGCCAATTACGTGGGAGGTGTGGGGATGGGGGACGCAACTCCGCCTCACACAGCGACCAAGCTGCAGGCTATGGACGTATATATGTACGTAAGTAGGATTCAGTTATGACCGTTACGCGTAGAATTTTGAAATGAAACCTGCTTAACTTCTGTAAGTAACCTGTAAGGAATGAGCCTGCAAAATTTCAGCCTCCTACCTACACGGGAAGTTGGAGAATTAGTGATGAGTGAGTCAGTGAGGGCTTTGCCTTTTATTAGTATATATAAAAAAAAAAAAAAAAAAAAAAAAAAATATATATATATATATACACACATAATGGACGGATGCCAGGATACCTGTGGATGTCAAGGAAGTGTTGGGGTGCCAGTAGGTTTACCCCTTTTAATCTTATACAAATAACAAAATAAGCGCTCAGTGGTGCAAAAAGCAGCTAAACAGAAACAAAAGTAGTTTTCATGACTCTTTTTCTGTAAGGCTAGCAGCTTGATAGAGTGAGTCTTGCGCAGCCCTCAACCACAAATAAAATAAACATGTCATGACACAAATACTAATTTTATGCTGAGGTTATGTAGCACACTTTAAAAGGATATAATCTTTTTTATTTTATTATTGGATTTATTTTGTGCTTACCCTGTTTCTGTTTTGAATTAAAAAGCAAATGAATGGTTGTCCTATGTGACAAATAAAACACTCATCATGAAACAATGTTTTGATAATGAGCTTATACACTGTGAATGGATACAGTCATTTTGTATTATATTAAATATTTCCTGTGTGCACAAATATTTTTCATATATGGAGTTCAAATTCAGAAAAAGGCTGCTATCTTTTTTTCTCTCACAGTACTGTTTTATATCTTACAATGTTGTGTGCTTATTCTGTTTTTTTTCTTGTTTCTTCAACACCTATCAGTTCTTCAGTCCATTGCTCTGTCTTTGCTTTGTTTTCCTGATCTGCCTGAGTCTGTTACCTGATCTTAGCTGTGAACAGACCACCCCTCATATTCAGCAGATAAACAGCACTTCCCTATCCATTGTCAGCTTTTCTTGATAAAGATTAGTGACAATAAAACGTTTTTTGCCTTTTTGAGTGGATTATCTGACACATTTTGGTATCTTCACTCAAGACCTTAAAGAACACACTTCAGGGATCAAAAAGCTTTGCCACAATGGTCTAGTATGTGTTTTCACAGAATTATGTACATGTTGAGAACCACTGTTTACATTTTTTGCACTTTTGGAGCAATTTAGAAGCTGAATATGACCCCAGCCCACTTATTGTTTGCAAATTATTGTAGCTGAGTTTTTGCTGAAAAATAAGAATATATAACACTTTGGAATTATCTGTTGAAAATTTGATGAAATTTGCATAAATGCCAGTGCATGCCTGAATCACCAAAGTTCCTAATTTTAGCCTTGGTGTCTAGAAAGTTAATACCTGGTGAAATGCAGTGTCTCTCCCTCGCTGACTCACATGAGGCTTCTTGGAGGCTGTCTCCTTCACTGTCCTACCACAAGCAACGCTTCTTCCATACAGATCCAGTGATCTTTCTTTATCCCCATTACCTGCTGGCACATTTATTTTGCTGGATCCACCTCACGCCCCTCACTTAGGGTCTGAGAAAACATAATTTGTTCTCACTATCCACAATTATGTGAGCTGATGAAAGCCAGGAACTTTTGCAAGGCTCACAAGAAGACATGAACCTAGGCAATGGATTTAAGCAGAGCATGGGGTCTTGCAAGTTCTGCACTTCAAGTGCTTGATCATCTCCCTCTCCCCAGAACTAACTCAGTTTCTCATTCACACACTTGCACACACACTCACTTACTGCTCAGCTTCACAGAATAGCTCCACTTCTACTGACAGCATCTCTCTCCTAGATCTGCATGGTCCCCCTAGAATTGCCATGCCAAAAATGCTATTGGTAGAGAGTTTTGAAATGTTTTTTTTCCCTGGCAAGTTGCTACAACTGAAGTTATTGATTAAAAGATTAGGTATATATCTGCTGTGAACACCAGGGGTCGCTGTTGCCCCTTAAATCCAACAGACAGACATGCAGGACACAGGGTAAATTATTTTCTTCCTGCCCAGTGCCTCCAAAGCACCACAGCCACAATAAACACAATACTCAACAATAAGTACAATAGTCTCTCTCCTTCACACCTCCCAGCAAGCATTGTCCACCTCCTCCCGACTCAGGATCGCTTGCTGGGTTCACAGCAGTCCTTTATATAGTCCTTGACCTGGAAGTGCTCCTGTTCTTCTTCCCACGTGTCTTGCCAACACTTCCGGGTCAGCTGGAGAATTTAGGTTTTAATCAGGCCGGAAGTACTTCAGGGCTTTCGTTGTCATTAGTACTTCCGGGCTAGGTGAGAATTTGTTCTATCAACTTCCCGCAGTGTCCCCTGGCAGCACCAACGGTACCCACAGGGCTGTGCTGCCAAACTCCAAGTCCCATAGTACCCTGCAGGCATCCGGGGCACCACTGCAGTCCAGGGAAGCTGCCATCTATCATCTTAGGGGAGGCAGTGTCTTTGATAAGCTGCCTTCCCCCATCCTTCCAGTACAGGGCAGTCCCGGCCGGGATAAACTGCTGGCCGTCCCTTATACTGGCACATATCAGTAATCAAAATTTTCCTTATCTCATCCTAAGGAGAAAGTTGGAGAATCATGGGTGAAAAAGTGAGGAGCTCCATATCCCTCTGAATATGCTCTTCTCTCTTTCTAGTGGAAGATGTTAAGTAGTGTGATGGCCACAGCTATGGCCCCAGAAGGCCAACAGAAATGCTTGGATGATGGCCCAGCTTTGTGAAGATGGGAGGATCATCTTTTTCAGCAAGATGACAATGAACTGAAATAAAAAGAATCCAAAGATGCTAGATATTTGAATAATGTCTGACTGTAATAGGGCACTCTGTCTGTGGTTGCTTGAAGATATCAGGATTCAGAGGGTCTTGCTATTCTCTGTGAACTAACACCTTGTCACAAAGGACGGGAGCTACTTATATCTTTTAGTGTCCCACTCCTTTAACTGTAAAAGAGACATAGACTTTTGAAACCTCAAGCCGAAACACTTGTGTTTCTTCCATCGCCTCTGTTGGAGTTTAAATGCACTATTAAAGTCATTTGAACATGAAAAAATCATGTCAAGCATTGGTGTGTTTGATAATAAAGTGTACCCCATGTGGTCACACAGTAAAACAGTGTGTTAACCATTTTCTGTAGACATAATCGGAAAAATGAAGCACTGAATGGGTTTACAAAGATATATTCCACTTAATAAGAAATGCTGTGGTTGGATGACCAGCAAGGGGAGCAAAATAAAAACCAGCTGCAAAAAATAAACCTGTAGGGGTTCCAAGGCCACAAGATTGTCCATCCCCTTCAGGGCATTCTACAGTGCATAACTGGTCACCATAATAAGGAGATTGTTGTGGAGCATTCTTCACTGATTTTTCATCGCAGAGCCATATATCATGGTTTACAACCAAAATACCCCTGAAGCAATGAAACGAGACATGTTCTCCCTCTATAAAATTAATTTCCCTGTCTTTTAAAAACCCATTTACCAGGAATCAGGCCAAATCCTGAGGTTTTCTTTTCTCAGGCTCCTCATTTAGAGGAGATTCACATATCATACCCTTCCTTGTGTGAAGCCACCTGCTGGGGATGCCCTTTATCTCACCCAAGGTCTTGGTCTCTCCATCATTTAACTTTGAAGGGCTATATTCAAATGTGCCAATATAGAGTTCTGAATAGCCAAAATGGACATAAAAAGGGATAAAGCAGGCCAAGTATGGTGCTTGTGAATAAACAGCAGAATATTTCATTTGGCGGTTTAATGATCCCACACAGTATGATAGCATTATTACCTTTCCTTTAGATGTTCACTTCTTAACATTGATATGATTTAATTGCTGTTTATTTCATGTTACAAGAAAAGCAGGTTTGTTTTGAAAAAAAAAAAAGAGTTGGTGCAGGCATTGTAAGAAATGTCACTTAATGCCATTGTCTTTCTTCTGTGAAATGAAGAACTAATTGCAGAGTGGAGATTTGTTCAATAATGTGCTCATAGTTCCTGTCAAAATAAATAATGCTGAATTGTGGACAATTTACAGATGATAAGACAGTCAAGCAGGAAGGTCAGATAGAATGGCATTAGATTAATGTAAGATGGCATTTTAAAATACATGTGATGACCCTTAGGTTATTTTAAATCTGTCATATTAATTTGGACTCCTGCTACAGCATACAGGGCAAGATAAATCCTTTGTTCTGTGTTCTTCTATCCTTTCCCAAATTGGAATGTTCAGCTTTACCACACCTGTGCAACAGGGCCGATGATGGATCACCACCTCTTATGTGCCATCTTTCACTCCCACTTTGCACCCTGAAGATTTTGCCAGATGTCTTGCTAGCCATTTATTTTGCTGTTCAACTGGCAGAGTGAAGATTTCTTGTTGCTGTTTTTGCTTCAGCTTTTGATCAGTTCCCATCCATTTACAGAGGATGTGGCTTTAGTGGTCTCAGATTTAAAGAAATAAAAAAAAAAAAAAAAAAAAAGAATTAACCTTGGTGAGATTTGACATGTAAACATTTGATATATCATGCATTAAGTGACATAAAAAGATACAGAAAATAAAATAATTTATATTAGTGTGCTTTAAAAATATTTTGTTTGCATTTCGGGTCAATGAACATAGTCATTTCTTGGCATTTTGTAAAGCAAACCCAGTAAAGATAGCAACAAATAAAATGTTCTTTCGCTTTGTTATTTAAGATAGTTGAAACAGTTTCAAATATAAAATTAAATTTGCATACACTTCATTGCACTAAAAGAATAGAACAGTAGCAGTCTGCAGGAATTCTTGTCTGAGGTGAGGATTAGAGGATGAATGCTACAAACTCAAAATGCTACATTCTACGAAACTGAAAATAGCACCTACTCGTCGGCTTGTCTTTAATCATAAAGCCTCAGAAAAGCTACCTGCTTCCATTAGCTCTCATTTCTGCTTTCTATGCTTAAAAATAATAAAGCATGCTGATTTATTTAGTATTCTCCAAGGCATCTTTATTAGTACAGGGATTGTACATAGCAGCACTGAGCAAGCCAATTCTTTTCCTGTGCTTTCTACTGAATTATACATTTTAAGATGCTCAGTGACGCCAGACTGATTGGGTGCTGTAAAGAAAAGGTAGAAATAGAAAGGAAATAAATATTTCTCTCACTGTGTCACTGTGATTCTTGAAGCCGATAAGACTTCCATGGGACGAATACAAAGGGACTGGATGTTTATAGGCTGCAGAATGTTGTTAACAGGTATTGAGGATAAATGTCACTCAGTTATCGCTGCACCATCTGTGATGGGATTATTAAAGGGGAGTAAACTTCTAGCTGGCATTTCCAGATCCAGGAGAAAAAAGGGTCTTAGTACAGAGAAAAGGAGTATAATTATTTTAGACAAGCACAGACAAGTGTGCATGATAAAACTGATACAGAAGTAAGATTTAAGGCAAAATGTCTAGAAACAAATGGATTAGCTAATGCACACACCTTATACATCCTGACGTCTACACACTACGATAAGGATGCACATCACACTTTAAAAATGTTGGCCCAAATATCATGATTGCCTTGAATGAATGACTATATCACCGAATCTCTGAATAACAAGTACATATAAAACAGTTGAATATTTCACATTCCACATGTTACCGTAAACATGAAGTGAATCCACTCCAAATATAAACTTCACAATTAAAAATATTAAAGTACCTATCGTTATTTAATTTCCTACAGAGCCCCCAAGGGGACATTGTGTAATTGTTTTTCTGGAGATTTTTCTGGTGCTCACCAGATAGTACACCGGGTGTAGGGTTGCCAGATTAGAAAATTAGAAATACGGGACACTCTTAAAATCTCTCTCTATATTACTATATATATAAATTTATACATGCTCCCTACACTCCCAGACCAATATATTATATAAAAGTAGAGACATAAGTTAAAAACATAAAGCAAGAATTTTAATGGGTTATGAGGAAAACAAAAGTAAAATCATTTAAAAATTATTTAATATGAGCTAAAAAAAATTCTGTAAAAGTTAAATCATTTGAAAATATTTATTTAATACAGACAACAGAGAAATATTATTATTATTTAATACAGGCAGTTCAAAAAAAAGTGGTCCGTGGCAAGTAGTAACAACACACTTTGCTGACACTGTATGTTGCAATGCTGATACAGAACTGCACAGCAGCACAGAGAGCAAAATTGTAACAGTGTCGCTGTCCTCAGCCAACCATAGCAACTGAACTAAGTTGCAAACAGGCAGCAAACACTAGTTTCCTTGTTACATTTGGGTTATTTTCATCAAGAGAATCTGAGAAAAGAAAGTATAATCTAATATATAAAGCACAGTCTATGTATGTTTGTATGTATATTTGTTTGTCTGCCATACAAATCTGCACCGGGCGTCCAATCGGCACCAAACTGGGGATGGGGCTCCTTTGTGACCAGAAGAAGGTCATGGGGTATGTTTGGTTGGGAAAAATGTTTGTGGTGAAGTGCAGGGCACCTTTTCGGCACACGTCCCTGTACTTATCATCGACAAGATGGCCGCACATTGCAACAGACGTTCACCTCAGCGCCATTTAGTGATAGCTTTCGTCTCTGTGCGTCACTCTTTACCCATGTTTCTTTAAATTGCCAAGACATGCCGGAAGTGTCCAAGTATGAGAAGGCCGACTGCTTTGATCGGGTGAAGGGCAACTGCCGTATGGATGTAAAACATAAACGACCCAGTGTGCATGACTGGCTCACACACACTCGTTTCTGCGGGTCACACTAACACACGCACTGATAGTGCGGTATTTCATTCACCAAAGTCCATTATATGCAAGCACATTTGAACAGAGACTCACCTTAAAAAGACAGCATTCTTCCCCCACCATTTTTCCCAGACGCACCACCGGTTGTGTTCGCTTCTCTCTGTAGTTACCATCCTCAACATCCGTTAGATGCCAGCATGGTTCAACACAGACGCTCCTTACAAACAGACCACCCCCCCCACCATTTTTTCCAGTACAGTTTCAGTGCTACTCTTTATACTGGCTTTCCATATTTGTGGTGCTATTGATTTCAAACATCTACAATTTTCTGTTCGTTTGGCTGTTGCTATGTCAACTAATAAGGCTCAAGGGCAATCACTGCAAGTTGCAGGCATCAATTGTGAAAATCCATGCTTTTCACACGGACAACTCTACATACAGTAGCGTGTTCTAGAGTGGGCAATCTTCAGAATTTGTTTATTTTTGCACCACAAGGGAAAACAAAAAATATAGTGTATCCAAACACTCTGGAATGACCACTTATATTACCTATTACAATAAAATATGAATCAGAAAACTGTTTGTTCTATTTCTATGTTCTGTTTCTTTCATTTCGGAAATTCACCGGTTATATATTCCCGGGCAATGCCAGGTACTCCTGCTAGTTACTTATAAAGTTACAACTAAGTGCCGTAAGAAGGTAGTAAAAAGATATTTTTATTACGAAATTTGAAAATGAACTAAATAAGGGACATGTCTCGTATATAAGAGACGTCTGGCAACCCTAGACGAGTGAGACTTTACACTCAACAAAATCAAAGACAACTATATAATATACATAACTCAAGCTATATTATTCCACAATAATGTAACTGCCCATACCATACCAGAAATAAACTTTGCATTCCATTAGAAATAAATAAATGCTTGTGTTAATATCATACCATACCATACCATTTCCTAAGCCCGTACAATCCTGAGCAGTGTCGGTTGGAGCTGGAGCCTATCCCAGCAAGCATAGGGCACAAGGCAGGAACATCCCTGGACAGGGTGGAACTCTGACAAACTCTGACACGTGACAAAAAATGTGACATAAAAATGTCACATAAAATCATTGCACTTTTTGGCTTAGGATTTTATACATATAGAGTAGATTAGCTTATCCAGCAGGTTCATGAGTGTGTGTGTGTGCAGCTTCTCTTTAACAAAATACCTGCCCAAGTTACGATTTTAACTTTAAAGATTGGGCTATTAACTATGAAAGGGCCCCAAGACTTTTGCATTTAACTGGAGGCAGCCGCAGGAAATAACACAACAAGGCCTTTTGTATATTTTTACTTTCTAATACTTTTACAGTTTTTAAAATCAAGAGCGTGTGGTATCTCTCTCTTTATGACATTGGTGTGGTCTCCCTATTACAATACTCATGCACTAGTATCTTGAGATATTGGTATTAACCAAATCTACATATAATCATTATTTGAAAGTCACATTTTCTTTCTGATTTTGAATACATGCCACTCAACCATACAAGAACACATAGACAGAACAGAAAAAGGCAGATTCTTGGACAGTACCTTGAGGGAAAGGGGAACTTTTATTTCCTATATTTTTTAAAAGCAGGAGGCAATCTTAGTAATAGTGAAGTATTACTGCTTAGTTTCTTCCCAGTGCCTTTGTCAATATGGGAATTTTAAGACTCTGTAAAACAGCTAATGTATAACATATAGTGCAGAAATTGCATAATATCTGAATCAATATGCATTTGCAAAAAATATGAATAACCTATGATGCTTTCATAACACATAACAAAATCCAGCTGTTGTAATAAACCCTGAAAAACCTGGTTGTTGATTACTTGTTCTTCTTTTTTGATAAAGTAAGTGGATAACAGCACAAGTAGCCAATAGCTGTAAACCTCTTACCTTAGCAAAATATGTACAGTTTTCTTGACTGTCTCTCCACATCCGTAGTGATGACAAGTAAGAGGATTTGTCCAAAAAAAAAAAAAAAAAGTTTCCTTAGTACCACTATGTTTACCCCAGGAAAAATTAAGCAAAAACATTGAATTTCTTTCAATAACAACATGCAACAAAAACACCAAAATATCACAATATAGTAGAAAAGGTAGGTCTAGTGTTCACTGCTGTACTGATGCATGTCCTTTGTAAGATATGTTTTGAAACAGTAACCAACGTACAACCCAACATCACAATTAGGACAGTAGAAGCCCGTTTCTTTGTGCACTTTTCTTATACTTTTTTTTGTTGCTTGCACATGAAAGGGTAGATCTTGATCTGCACGATAGGCCCGCCCCTTGTTTTATTGCAGGCTACCACAGCGCATGGCTTAGCGATTCCCACATTTCCTCTGATGTGAACATTGACAGTTGCCACTTTGTGAACAGTGCTTAGGGAGCTAAAATTCTGCTTGTCCTTGCACTTAATTGCAATTATTTTGCCTTTTTGTCATGTAGTTACTGTTACACCATGCTGAAGCTTCACTGGGCATATTTCAGGAGTTTTTTTTAATACAGTGCCGTATCATGTATCAGTTTCAGTGTCACCATCCGATGACCAATTCACTTCAACTTCATCACTATCGCTTAGTTCATGCTGTGGTTCAGTATATATATATATATATATATATATATATATATAGTGGAAC
>JANRMT010062790.1:63386233-63402061 GCA_026402145.1 Polypterus bichir lapradei | reverse complement strand
GCCTGATCGCTGTAAACACTGTTTTTAAAATGAGTTTTAAGCACAGCGGAAAAAAAGGAACATTTGAAAAAAGAGAAAAGTAACATTGCACCTAATCGCGCTATGAAAAACTCCATCTGTAAACACTTTCATGAGTTTTAAGCACAAGGAAAAAAGCGAACATTTGAAAAAAGAGAAAAGTAACATTGCACCTAATCGCGCTATGAAAAACTCAGTTTGTAAACACTTTCATGAGTTTTAAGCACAAGGAAAAAAGCGAACATTTGAAAAAAGAGAAAAGTAACATTGCAACAATTCACGCTACGAACTGAAAAATTAACTTTTGAAAAATCCGTAATACAAAAACCACCAAGAAAACTAACCTTGCATGAGTCGAGTTCTGGCATGAAGTGTTTTCCTTCAGGTGTTTTCTCTCTTGTGATTTCTTGGGTTTCTGGTGCTTTTAGCTGGTGGGAGTGAAAGCCTCATGCAGCCATTCCAAAAACAAAGTTCTTGTGACCCAACCCTTCATGTTTGCCCTCCATATTACTGGCAGTCTGGCTTTGTTTACATTGTGCTGCTTGAAAGCACGAGGGTTCTCAGATTGGTAAATGAGTAAACTGGTAAACAGTTTTTCCACCTCTTGGAATTTCTTTCTTTACTTCGATTTCAATTTTCTTCAAAACTTTCTTCTCACCACTCTTCACTTGCTTAGAAGCCAATGGAAGGAGAACAATGAACAGAGTTCTTGCAGCCACGTGGCTCGCTCGCTTTCTCTCTTTCTCCCTCAGCCTGCCTGTGGTGGAGGGATGGTGCACTTGCACTACAGCCTGCAGATAGGCAGGCAAACACGTGTAGCAATCTCCTCCTCCCCCTCCCCAGCAGGCACATGGAACTGGGGGGATGGTTTGCCTGCCTATCTGCAGCCAGTAAGTGCAAGCCAACACGTGCAGCAATCTCCTCCTTCCCCTCCCCAGCAGGCACATGGAACTGGGGGGATGGTTTGCCTGCCTATCTGCAGCCAGTAAGTGCAAGCCAACACGTGCAGCAATCTCCTCCTCCCCCTCCCCAGCAGGCACGTGGAATTGGGGGGGATGGTTGGCTTGCACTTACTGGCTGCAGATAGGCAGGCAAACAGTGCAGCAATCTCCTCCTCCCCCTCCCCAGCAGGCACGTGCTCGCTCGCTCTTGCTCTCTCTCTCTCTCTCTCTCTCTCAGCTCAGCTCAGGCAGGCAAGGGAAACTGGCTTGTTCGTATACCGTGTGTGTGGTTGTGAACCGAGGCAAAAGTTTGGCGAGTTTTTTGGTCGTGAACCGAGTTGTATGTGAACCGAGACGTTCGTGAACCGAGGTTCCACTGTATGTATATGTATTTTTCTTATGTTTGATGGATGAATGAATGGAACCTCAAACTGAGGACCTCTCAGAGTGTCACTGTCATGTTGTCAAGTCAAATTCTTTCTTTGTAAGTACTGTTTGGATTTTCTGCTTTTGTAAATTTTATTGTACTGCTCTTTGGATTTTAATTTCTGAAATATGAATTGGGCTTGTTTGCTTTGGGTTGCCCTTTTGTCTTATTTTTTGCATTTTCTTCCTTATCTTGCAACTTTTTTCATTTTCTTTGATTATTTAATAGCTTCTTTAATATTTAAAGGATATTGTTTTTGCTTGGGCTTCAAGCCAGAAGGATTGTGGTTATCCATGTCTTTTATGGGCTATTTTAAATTTAGTGTTTTTTTTTACTTTGAAAAATGTAAGTCACATTTTGGGTTATTGCAGGCCTTACAGCCTTCCTTTGGAGTCAGGCTGCCTGTGGTGAGGCTTGTTTTTGGAGTCAGACTTGTTTTTGTAGTCGATGTTTGTTTGAAGCTTGTTTTTGTAGTCTTGGTCTGGCTAAAGTGTTATTTTGAAGACTATTCCACTTTATACCATATATGCTATGGAATCAAAACACTAACCATGTTTCAATTTGCTTGTTTCTGTGATCTACAATGTGCAAATATTCTGCTCTTTCTGGTGGTCACTAATGGTGTAGAGGATAGCATTTGCTACTACTTTAATAAACTTAAACAAAAAAAAATCTTTTTATTTATTTATTTATTTTTTATAAAGGTCAGAAGTCCAAAATTCTCTCTAGAGTTGGCTGACCTATAAGACATATTTAACAGTGTTACAATTCAGAATATTTCTGAAGCATCAACAATAAAAGTCGGATTGTAAAACAGGTGCAGGCATTCTTAATCTGCTGCTTCCCCTGTCAATGCACACACAAATCCAACCATCTTCCATTTCTAAAAATCAGCTCAATATTTATCTGCGTCTTCTGCCAAACTGTCTCCCAGGAATAATCCATTTCTTCTTAATCTCCAGTGAATACTTTTGCAGTGCCTTATGTGCACACACTGGGTTTAACACGAATTAACTTCTGGTTGAACCACAGTTTTACTTTTCATGCATGCCCTGAAGAGCAGCTCTCATTCTACTCTGGGAACTTACTTCTTCATACTTTGAAATTACCTCTATATAAATTAACTTAAATAAAAGGAGGGATAAAATAAACAAAAAAGGTATTGACTGCTGTGCATAGTGTAAAACAGTCAGGTAAGGAATTATATTAATTTGTTGCCTTTTTTAAACATAGCTGTGGAAAACTGGATATCTATGTTACAATCAGATTGTAGTACACACTGGAACTGAAATATTAAATGTAAAGATGGAGATGGTGGCAGGTCTTACCTGCTTGTAGATGTGACAGATATAGGAGTAGGTAGATTATGTATTACCTTCACATCTGCCTGGAGGCTACCTTTAAATATCAAATTACACATACTTCTAGCACAAGTAGTATCATCTGTAGAGAAATGTAGGAAACAGGCAGACAATTTTCACAGTGCACATCTTCAGTGTCAAATTTGACCCACCAAGTATTTTTTTAAGCTACTAAGAATTAAACCTTTATTTTAGCTGAAATAGCTGAATAAACTACAAGTGACACTGCAATGGACCCATGTAGTGTTTTTGCACTCTTCCTATGGTGTCTCAGAAATATTGCATAGGGTTGTATAGCATCATCATTGTCATGTGTACAGAGTACAGTGGAGTTCTTACTTGCACATGTTACTTTACTTTCCAGTTAGTGTGGTACAGTGCAAAATACCTGAGCTAACTGCAAAATGTCAGACAGATTTTCAAATTTGCCTATGAAATACTACTGTATATATATTCGGTGGACATTTTATTGACACAAGTAACCTGCTATTCTCAACATCCTATTATGCTAACAGGCAGGTGGCTGCAAGTCAATATATTGTAAACTGGAGGGGTGATCGCACCCCAAGAGGACACAGACGCCCCTGGGAAAACCCCTGAAACAGAGTCTACCTTCACATTGCTCCTTCCCTTCTCACTCACGCTATAATGCGTAATAAAGACCTTGCGCGGTACTCCATTTACTTAAAAGCCTTGTGCAGCACAGCACCTGTCGGTTTTGGAATTGATTGTTTTGCTTTTATCTCTCTCTCTCTCTGACATTCTCTGCTTCTAGCGGAACTGTCATCTCTGACTTGTCATAGAGCACGTTTAAGCTTTTGAAAAATAAACAAATGTTTGTTTGCAGTGTTTGAATAAAATTCCTGCTTTCTACAACCTCCTGTGTCTCTGTGCAAATCTGTGACCCAAGCGTGACAAGTGGTACCAGGAGTGGTTGTACAGATGGATGCCGCCGAAGACTTATTTCAAATGGCTAAAAGTTTTGCACTTAACGACTGAAAACTAAACATGGATGACCCAATCCGTGCGCAAATTCAAGATTTGATACATAAAGTGCACTGCTGGTTTGAAGGAGACATGATGGAAAAAGTTGTCATGAATATATTACTGACCAAGATACCTGCAGTTCTTCAAGATGAATTTCTGCGTCATGATATTAAATCATTAACGATTATGTCCAGATGATTGGAGGGTTCACAGTCTGCTTGGAGAAAGAGCGGTGGATTTGCTGCCGCTTCGCAACCTGTGAATGAACGTCCAGGACATTCTCGTCGCTTCAATCGACAGCTACAACATCGACAAGCTGCAGATCCTGAAAATCAAATGGGGTCATGTAGGACCCCTGGGAATCCAGTCGTAGAGGAGATGCCTATTTCTGGGGAAACGGCAACAGCGGGCCGAGGAAACCGTGGACGTCGCAGGGGATATTTCGGAAGTGGAGCCGACTGTAGTGTTTCCAGTGTGATCATCTCAGCCATTTGGCAAAATAATGTCGCTTGTCTCCAGCTCAATCAATGGAAGTTGGACTGGCTGAGGTTTGTTGCTCAAATATTACATATTCTTCAGATGGAAAAGATGGCTTGTTAATCCCAGTGAAATTGGGGGGCAGAGAAATCTCAGCATTGTTGGACTCGGGAAGTGACCTTTGTATCGTGAGATGAGACTGTCTTGATAAACGATGCCTTAGAGACTGTGAGACTGTGAAAATATGCTGTGTACATGGTGATGTTAAAGATGATCAGACATTACTTCTTCCTTTAACTTATAGGGGTCACGACTTTAAAGTTTGGTCTGCCGTTTCAGACTCATGCCCTTGGCCATTACTCATAGGACGGAGAAATGCCCTTTTTCCTAGACTACTTAATAAATGTCAGGGACCAGTAGTCCAGTTCAATATTGAACTTAGTTGGGGAGGGGGGGGAGAAGAAGAACACCAAGACGAAGAACTGGTAGCTGGGAACTGGGAATATCTAGAGCCCAATTTAGATATTGAACCTGATCTCTCCAGTGAGACGGACGACAATTTTCCAGAATGGCAGGCTGGACCTTCTACATCTTCTCAGATTGCAAATGCTTCCGAACACAAACCGAGCATTAATGAACAGTCAGATTTTGTGCGTTTGCAGCATACTGATAGCTCATTAGAATATGCATTTAAACAAGCTCCCTCTGCCAATGACTCATATTACCAACAGCGTGATTCCGGGGGCGTGAAAATCCCGCACTTTATAGAAAAGGATGGTTGCCTTTTCAGAGTGATCTCAGATCATTTAAAGGGGGAATTTATTGAACAACTGGTTGTACTTGAAGTACATAGGGAAACCGTTTTGCATCTGGCACATTCTCACACCTTGGGAGGGCACCTTGGTGCCGACAAAACCAGAGAGCTGTTATCAAAACGGTTTTATTGGCTGCATATGGGAAAAGATGTTGAACGGTTTTGTACTTCATGTCCAGACTGCCAGATCCTCTCCACTTATAAGCCTGCTCGGGCTCCCCTTTGTCCTATGCCCATTTTAGAAGTTCCATTTCAGCGGGTGGGATTAGATATTGTAGGCCCTTTACCTAAGACTAAGAATGGGTACCAATATTTGCTGGTGTTGGTTGACTATGCAACATGATATCCAGAAGTGATTGCCCTGAAAAAGGCCAACTCCACAGCTGTAGCCAAAGCTCTGTGTGATATTTTTACTCATGTTGGCATCCCTAGAGAAATCTTAACTGATCAAGGCACACCTTTTACTTCTCGCGTGATGAAACAATTGTGTGATAGCTTTGCTATTAAGAAATTGAGTACTACTGTTTACTATCCACAAACGAATGGTTTGACTGAGCGATTTAACAAAACTTTGAAACAGATGATCAGACGAGTCGCTCATAATGATCCCACAACCTGGGACACTGTCCTGCCTTTTGTTTTGTATGCGGTGCGAGAATCACCACAGGCGTCCACTGGCTTGAGTCCGTTTGAGTTGTTATTCGGCAGGCGACCGCGAGGCATCCTGGACGTTGTACGAGAGGAATGGATAGGAAATGAGAGAGCAGCTCAAGGAACAAGCTTTGCAGATCGGCTAATTTCGTTACAAGACAGAATTTCTGTGCTTTCCTCTATTGCTGTGGAGCATCAACAATGAGAACAGGAAACTCAGAAGCGTCTTTACGATAGGCGCAGTAAGCTCTGTGAATTCAAACCTGGTGATTGTGTTTTGGTACTGGTTCCATCCAACCTACACAAATTCTTAGCTAAATGGCAGGGCCCCGCCATTACCGAGAAGCGTATGAGTCCGGTAAATTACAAGATAAGAATACCAGGCCGGCGCAAACCAATCCAGATTTTACACATTAACCTCTTGAAGGAATGGCACGACCAACAAGAGATTAACACTTCCTTGGCTGCAGTTTCTCAGACCGATGTTACCATTGGTAACGATCTTACTGACACGCAAAAGACAGAACTGTTATCTTTGATAGAGCGGAACACTGATGTCTTTTCAGACTTACCAGGCGAGACTAACATTACAAAACATAAAATCACCACTGAACCTGATGTTCGTGTACAGATGCGGCCGTTCCGGATTCCTAAATATTGAGCGCGAAGAGGTAAAAAAGATGCTGACATTGGGTGTAATTCATGAAAGTAAAAGTGACTGGTGCAGCCCAGTCGTATTAGTCCCAAAGCAAGATGGTTCGATTCTGTATCGATTTCAGACGCTTGAAAATGGTCTCTAAATTCGATGCTTATCCGATGCCCCGTGTCGATAAACTGTTGGAAAAATTGGGTCAGGCGAGCTATATCTCCACGCTAGATCTCACGAAAGGCTATTGGCAGGTGCCTTTAGAGGCTAGCAGTTGTGAGAAAACCGCATTTGCGACTCCTGACGGACTCTATGAATTTACAAGACTCCCGTTTGGTCTTCACGGGGCACCTCTAATTTTTCAGCATATGATGGATCATATCCTGCGCCCTCATTCTGAATATTCCGGGGCACACCTTGACGATGTCGTAATTTTCAGCAATGACTGGCAAACACACTTAGAGCGGCTTCAAGCTGTTCTTGAAAGCTTGAGACAGGCTGGCTTTACTGCTATCCCTAAGAAATGTAAACTGGGCATGTCCAAGACTGATTACTTAGGTTATTCTATGGGAAGGGTTTACTTAGGCCACAATTAAGGAAAATAGAAGAAATGCTTGCTTACCCGAGACCAAAAACACAGAAACAGGTACGTGTTTTTCAGGGGCTTGCTGGTTACTACAGAAGGTTCATTCCAAATTTTGCACATAGAGCTGCTCCTCTTGTACACTTTATTAGAGGCAGGAAAAACCGACCTATCTTATGGACAGAAAATTGTGAACTTTCTTTCAGCGATTTAAAAAAAGCATTGTCATCTTATCCGGTTCTAAGGAACACGGATTTCACAAAGGATTTTGTCTTGCAAACAGACGCAAGTGCATTTGGTGTAGGCGCAGTCCTGTCACAGATTTCTGATGGAGAAGAACATCCAATCACATATCTGAGTAGGAAATTACTTCCTAGGGAATGTAATTATTCTACAATTGAGAAAGAATGCTTGGCAATTAGGTGGGCTGTGGAAGCGCTTCGCTATTACTTGTGGGGACGAAACTTCACTTTGGTAAATGATCATGCTCCATTTCAATGGTTATACCGACGGAAAGATACAAACTCTCGCCTCATGAGATGGTTTCTGAGCTTACAACCTTACAGTTTCACAGTAAAACATCGACCAGGCTCTGAACACGTCAACGCAGACGCATTATCACGACTATATGAACCTGAACCTGGTAAAGACAGTCGCTTGATTCACGAGAATGTGAATAAAGCTGAGGAGGAGGGTGTAAGCTGGAGGGGTGACCACACCCCAAGAGGACAAAGACGCCCCTGGGAAAACCCCTGAAACAGAGTCTACCTTCACATTGCTCCTTCCCTTCTCACTTATGCTATAATGCGTAATAAAGACTTCGCTTTACTTAAAAGCCTTGTACAGCGCAGCGCCTGTCGGTTTTGGAATTGATTGTTTTGCTTTTATCTCTCTTTCTCTCTCTCTGACATTCTCTGCTCCTAGCGGAACTGTCATCTCTGACTTGTCATGGAGCACGTTTAAGCTTTTGAAAAAGAAACAAATGTTTGTAGTGTTTGAATAAAATTCCTGCTTTCTACAACCTCCTGTGTCTCTGTGCAAATCTGTGACCCAAGCGTGACAATATATAAAATACAGAAATAGTCAGGAGGATTAGCTGATGTTTGCCTAAACATTAGAAGAGCAATACATGTGATCTAAAAGACATTGACCATTGTGTCAAAGTCATGTTAGTTCCAGCAGAGACAGCAGCCATTCTTCAGTTCACAGAGAAGCACCGTCTCTGGTATGAAAATTCTGGTGGTGTCATACAAGAGTATTCCTGTGTAGATTTCTGCAATGTAAACCCAAATTTACCTGACTAATAATATCTGACCCTTTTTTATTAATGACACATCCTAAAACAAATCAATTAAACAATGGTAAGCTGATGCCTGGTCTGCCTTGATTAGCATCAGACCATCTTGACAAAATACGGGTGTTTGCTGATCAGTTCTAGGCCAGCATACAATTACAAAAACATTTTTCTACATACCTGTTCATTTCTACACCAGAATTCTACACTTCTTCACTTTTTTCAGATAACTGTGGCTAGTTTCTAGGGAGCAAATGATACTGGACTTTTTGACTATTTATTGGCACATGCAAACATCCAATAAAATTAAAAAAAAACAAAATAAACAATTTTTAGTTCCTCATTTCAATACAGATGATGACCTTCAAGCTCCATTGTTAAATGGGAAAGTTTAGGTTGAGCACATGCACACACATACAAAAGCATATGAAGAACACAGTAGGGCCGATCGGTCCCCTCAGCCACAAACAAGCTTGTAGCAACTGTCACAAAGAGAACTTCACATACTTGAAAAAGCAACATTTTTCAAGATAAGTAATTACATTCAGCATATAATAGAACATTGGGAATAAATTAAGAAGACAAAGATGAGGGTTACTTAGGAAAACTGATTGCATATCGTGCATAACATCTGGTGGGGCTGTGCCACTTTAGCCCTTAATGTTCAAAGGATCACACTTGCTCAATGTAAGACAACAGGTCATAAATGTTCAAATATCTCTTTACAAAACAAAGCACAGATGATCATCTCTGAATGCACAATGCATCAGACCTTAAAGTGGATGGACTATCACAACAAAAGACCATGCCATGTTCTTGTCAGCTAAGAACTGGAAGACAAGGCTACAAGGAGACTGTGATCATTAAATCTCGCTCACTGAAGATTGGATGAATGTAGCTGTTCTGATGAGGCTTGAGTTTTGTAGTGAAATGTTGATGGTACTGTATTTTTAGAGTTTGGCTTAAACAGCACAGGTCTATCCTGTCTTTTACTATGCCTGTGTACAGTACAGTAAGGTAGTGTGGGCAACATGTTCATGGCACATGTTAGGCTCCTTAATATTATTTGACTTTCATTTGAAATAACACTGCTGCTGATCATGTGAATTCCTTTATAGCCACACTCACAAATGGATACTTCCAGAAGGTTAATACACTTTGTCATAAAGCATGCCTCATCTCAAGCTGGTGACTTCATTTATTCCAAACGCCTGACAAGTCAGTCTCCAGTTCGTGATCCAACACAGCACCTTTAGGGTGAGGTGGAACAGTAGGTTAGCAATGTGAATGTGTGACCAAAGCATTTGTAGGAACCATGTTGTGAATTTGTGTGAGCTTGAACCTGAATCCTTAAACAACGCATACAGCACCTTTAACAGTGCTTTCCTAACAGAATTCTGTTGTTCAAGGTTTTAGATGGAGCACTTATGAAAATGGCCACCATGTTTCTGTGTGTGTACCTTTTGCTCTGGTGCAGCAAAGCACATTTTCTTTGTCCTGGAATTGCAAAAATCTTTTAATAGATGGTCTATGTTTAAATTAATGGGTTTTTCATAATGGCATTTTCAAGGATTTTGATACAACAAATTCCATCTTCCATGCATCTTCCAGCATCTTCAATTCCTCCAGGTACTCAGATAATTCTCAAATACTTCCTTCAAGATCTGTTTTCAATATCTGTAATTCTAGGTTTGGTATTTCTTATAGAGTAAGTTGGCACAACACATTCTGTATTTTTCCAATTCTGAAGTAACAGTACCACTTCCCCTAATGACTACAGACCACTTGCCCTTGTGACACACATCATGAAGATGGTCCTGGACTATATGAGAAAAACTATGTGGACCCACTGCAGTTTGTCTATTGGGTAAAGTTTGGAGTGGAAGATGCAATTATCCATATGCTCTACAAGGCTTATTCCCATCTAGACAAAGCTTGCAGCGCTATGAGGGTTCTGTTTTTTCGATTTCTCCAGTGCCTTCAATAACATTCATCCATCCCTGTTAAGGGGTAAACTTAGAGATATGCAGGTGGATGAGGCTATAGAGTCCTGGATAATGGATTGTCTGTTGGACAGAACACACTTTGTGAGGCTCAAGCTTTGTATTTCTAATAAGGATGTGAGTGACACTGGATTAACACGAGGAACAGTCCAGTCTCTTTTTCTGTTTATTCTGTACACCACAAACTATGAGTATAATAGCAGGTCATGTCTCTTGTAGAAATTCTCAGATGATTCTGCACTAATGGGTTGTATGGCCAAGGGGATGAGACAGAGGACAGAAGTCAGGTGGAAATGTTTGTTTCTTAGTGCAAAGAGAATTGCCTGCAACTTAACATCAGCAAAACCAAGGAACTGGTTATTCATTTTTGCCACACCAATGAGTCTCTATGTCCAGACACTATATCAAGGAGTGAATGTGCAGGTGGTACACTTCTATACATACTTGAGGGTCCACATCAATGACACACTGAACAGAGAAGCTATATAAGAAAAGGCAGAGCAGACTTTTTATTTTTTTTCTTAAGAGACTCTGTGATGGCCACTGCGATTTTCTGTATGCTGTGGTGTGCTGGGCTAATAACGTCATTTCAAGAGAGGCCTGTCAAATCAATAAGATAATTAAAAAAACAGGCTCAGTTACTCTCAGCCTGCCGGGGGAAATACTGGAGGAGAGAATGCAAACAAAACTGATGGCCATTATGAAAAATGCCGCACATCTTTCCTCTCACACACTCACACTGAGTACTTTCAGCCAATGAATTATTCAGCAAAATGTGTCAAGAAACACTACTGGGGCTCCTTTATACCAATACAACTTTATAATGCTTGTCACTGCTCTTTTTATTTTTTAACCAAGTCAGAATTCTTCTTTCTATTTAGGTTCACGTAGACTTTACTATCCCAGAAGGAAATTTGTTTGCAGCAGGAAAGTACAAAAACAAAAGCCATTGTTACAGAGATTCATTAGACAAACAAAGACACATTTGACAACCAATGTTATTGCATAAACACAGATCAATCCAAGAAGAATAATTAGTTTCAACAGTACACAAAATAATAATGCAGAATTGAACATTTAACAGAATTTGCTAATAGCTCTAGGAATAAAAGAGTTCTTAGACTTATTGTTCTTGACCTTTGGAAACCTTAATCTGCAGCCTAATGGCAACAGCTGGAATTTAGTGAAAAGAGGATGGCTACTGTCTGACAGAATTGAGTTGGCCTTCTTTCTAACCTGTTTACAACACATGTCAGTGATAGAGGTCTGCTGTGAACCAATAATTTTACTGCAAACTTTTATAATGTTATTAAAATGATTTATATTTTTATTGCTGAGGTTACCAAACCAAAACATAACAGCAAATGTAACAATGGAGTGTCATTATAGTTTTGTCCACTTTAAAACAGTTGAGTTTCCTAAGAAAGAAAAGACATGACTACCCTTTTTTTTTCTTATAGATTTGCGTTGTGTTAAGATAAAAGTTTAGTTTGTTATCAATACTTTTAGTAATTCTGGTGTGTATCGGTTTGTTATAATATTTATTTGTTTGTTTGTTAACCCTTTTTATAAAACAAAATTTCCCCTTGAAACAAATAAAGTTCTGTCAATCTTCCTATTTATCTGACTTTCAGGTGGACACAAGTGTTGCTAGTTTTACACTCGGGGAAACCGCTTCAAGCTCTTGAGGTCTCACTTCATTTTTTAATTTTTTTTTCCAAATTTCACAAGCTCCCAAACAAGTTCCTAAGTTCCATATCATATTCTAAATAACATTTTGCCATTTCTTTTTGTATTTCAGAAAAACAAGAGTAAAAACATTTTATGACACACACATTATGTATGGTGAAAAAAATAATGATGAGTCAAGACCACCAACTAGACGCAAGTGACACATACCTTAAGGAGCTGGCTGCTAGTGCGGATTCAGGCCCATCAATACCATCTATTAACTGACAGGGATCCACTTCCAGTCATGATGTCTTATTTGAATAGCCATGCTGTTTATTTTGAGTAGTTCTGTTGGTACTTGTTCAGGAAAAAAATAGGTGCTCTAAATTAATGAAAGGTTTTCTAATAGATTTTAAATGTCAGTCATCAAAAACAAAAATAAAAATATGCAATGTTTTTGGGGGAAATGTTGCTTCTACTGACAATGCATGCCATCTGAACAAGGCCAACTTGCTCTGAACTTTATGTAGGCAGGCTGTGGTTCACCACCACTCTATGAAGGAAATAAATGGGTTCAGAAAATTGATGAACAGATATTTTAAGTAAATAATTAACAATGAGTTGGCTATTAGCTACAGGACTCATAACTCATTAATAATTTATATAAAAATATAAACTGGCAACATAATTGATTGGTCTCAGGTCCTGGACTGAGGAGGATTGAGGTGCAAGTTTTCATGAAGCTCAAGGACATAGGTCTGAGCTACCAGGCCAGTTAATGTTGGAGTGACCTCTACATGCTGTAATACTTTCTGGTTGTGGTTTTACTCCATACATCATAAAAATGTATTTCTTAGGTTAATTTCCAACTGCATATCAGTCCTGTGTGACTGTATACTCTCGCCTGATATGGCATCTCCATGTGGTGTTAGTTAATGCTTTGCACTTTGTGTTGGCAGGACTGGTTCCAGCTCTGGCTTTCACTGAGCCAGTAATGGCAAATATGCTGGTTGTGAAAAAGGATAAATAAATGGATGGCTTGTGCTCTTGAGAATAAGTAAATAAGTAAGTAAATAAATAAATGCATTTCTTTAATAAAAAAAGCAATCACAAATTTTGTATATATTGCTAAGGAAAAATTTTAATCTAGAAAAGACAGACAGTTTTAATTAACACTAAACAGCATGTTCAATGTACTAGAAAATAATATGCTTAAACTGAGAAAATAGTATTTTCATATATATACTGTAAGAATTTGTTTCCATGCATATTTATTTTCCATTCACTTTTCATTTTTAAATGTTACAAATTTTATAAAGTCACAGAAATAACAGCAAATATAAAGAAAAACATTGGCTAACCAAAGCCAAATTATTCTGTGTAATACAGTATACTAATGTTCTTGTTGTCCAACAAATGTCTTTTAAATAACCGTGTAAATGTAATTCGTTAAAACCAAGAAAAGTTGAAAAGGAAAACAACATGATTATAGGCAACATTTATTAAAGAAAATGATCTATGGATGTCCACACCGTTTATCTTGTATTAGCTCTGGCTAATTTCTTGAGAGCCCCACAGGCATTCTCCAGCATGCTGTGTTAAAGATAATCAATTCTCATATGCTCTCAACCAACACACTACAAAATTTTACTGTATTTCATTCCCTTGAAATCAAAAGATGTTGCAGCGCCAGCAACCATAGGATCAATACTTATTACAACAGTTTTGCTTCTTTTTTAACACAAACTTGTATTTCCTTTTTTAATTAATGTATGTTTCAGATTTTATATCAAATTCACCAAGAGCTGGGGGCTGTCTCATTGCATACTTACAAATAATTTGATACTCACAAATAATTTGTATCATTTTAATGCATGTTAAGTCTACTTTAATCTCACTGATTATTTGAATAATTCTTTTATTTAAATTTAATTGAATTTATATTTTGCTGATGTTTAAACATTTTCTTACTTAAGCTTCCCATTCATTCAATATTTATCTATTTATGAATATTTGCCTTTTATAATCTTTTGAACTTCGCTAAATCATAACATTAACATACTTAAGATGTGCATAAATTTAGCAAATTTATCTGATTATTTATGCAACTTTTACAAGTACACCTCTATTCCAACAAGCCTTTTTTATGAAATAACTTCTTAGTGGCATCAGAAATTATTGGATAGCCATTTTATTAAGTACTTATACATGATGGTAAATTGGTTCCTATCTATCCTCTGTACACCTTTCATTTTTTAGTTCATGCTCTCAAAAAAGTGGAGAATGTATAGAATAATTGTAACAGCCCACTTTAAGGTGCCCCATAGTTTTTCTAAATTACCATGTAGCATCTGTACTTGTTTGATTAGATTGAGATCTGGTTACTAGTGAGGCCATTGTGGTAAGCTGTATATAATGTCAAGTTCTTCTAACCATTCTGAGACTATTCTAGCCTTTCATTATGGTGTAAGACCATTTTCCAGATGGTTGCACTCTTGTTTTAAAGTAATATAATTAATTAGTTGTCATATGCTGCCAGTTTTAAGAAAACTTTGCCATCATTCTCTAATATCTGTTTGCTTAAAATGAAAAAATGAACATTTTTAATCTTTCCTCATTGTTCACTCCCTGTTCATTGTTTGGACATTGATTGAGTATTAAACTACATGGAAAGGGCAAGTATAATAAAGTAGCTACTCATGTTAAAGTTTAATTACAAAGACAACGTAGAATAACCGTGAATACAATGGACAAAAAGAAAGGGAATACAATAAAAAACACAGTTCCCCAATGGGCCATCCCCCTAATAGGGATGTCCCATATATCATGTCGGCTGGATGGTCCTCCACCTCCTCCATATTTCCAGCGGCTTCTCTCCTGATGTCAAACTGAACTACCTTCTAAATTTCCAGCGATTACTCCAAGAAGAAAATTCTCGAGTCCAAAATGCAATATACAATCCCTACGACTGTGTGCGCAGAGCTCTGTCTCACAACTGTCCTACCATATCATAACTACTACAGAGAAGAACAGATGAAACCCAGATGGATGGTCTTCACCAGTGGCTCAGTGTATTATAAATCTAGGATTTTTTTAATTTTATCTTTATTACTGTGAACAGTTTTTGCACCCATTGACCCATTGTGATCAGAAGTCACATTGGATGATGTCAGCATGCTGACACAATTTAAACTAGCACTGCATTATATTGAGTGTCATTGGGATAAGCAAAATTTACTTGACAAGATTTCCTAAAATAAACTAAATATTGTTAAAATGGATATCTTGACAACTCAATACATCTTCCAATAAGGGAAAACAAGATTTACTGGCTTCATATAAAATCCCATCACTTATTAGATTTAATTTTTCACAGTGGAATTGGCCAGAGCTGCCCTTATTTTCAAGTCTGAGCTCACTGGATTGGCCTCAGCTCAGGCAGCCCGGCCTTAGACTGCTGGCTTCAAGTTTGAGCTGACAAGAAATGGAGATAAGGTTTTTAAATAGTAAAAGATCAACATGTTCACAAAAATGAAGAAGAGGGAAACTGTGAAAACTTATGATCTAAACAAAGATGTATTCAAAAGAGCAACAAAAAGGATCAAAATAGATCAACCAAATCCACATAAACATCAATCATAAATAATACCTTAAAGTAAATGTAGAGGTCAAAATTCAGACAATTCAAAAAAGTACCAAAACAAAGCAGATAAAATCCTAGCAAAACCGCCACTTTTAAGATGAAACTGTTGAACATTTAAAAGCCTCAGCTTACATACTGCTGGGACTGGAGCCCCAGCTGCACAAATAGCTAGGCCTGCCCCCTTGGGCTCTACACACAGGATGCAGGAAAATTACAAACAACACTACATAAAATCACAATAATGGAGAACAACATACTTTTACCATAATTCAAAGAAAACTCAAAAATGAAATTAGTAATATACAAAATAAT
>JANRMT010062790.1:63299915-63312033 GCA_026402145.1 Polypterus bichir lapradei | reverse complement strand
CTATCTATCTATCTATCTATCTATCTATCTATCTATCTATCTATCTAACATAACCTTCATCCATCTAAATGTTTATTTTATTAAAGTCAGGGCTGCAGGGAAGTTGTGTCTGTAGAAGCTATAAGTGATACAAGGCAGCAACCAAGACTGAATGGTGTGATGGTCCATCAAAGGAAAAACATTAACAATGTATCAATTTGGTCCTACCAGGTAAATTAAAAATGCATGTCATTGGGATGTGAGAAGAAACAGCATATTTAAGGAAGAACCTATGCAGACAGAGTGAAACCATGCCAAGTCACATAGGCAGTGCTTACTTTGAACAAATCTGAACACATTTAAACAGATACAGCAGTTGCTGCTGGTACCTTAAAGCTGTGTAACACTAAGCCAATAATATAAAAAAGTAAACAATTGTAAGTAAAGTTGCCAAGCGTAATAGTCTATTCATGCTAAGGATAGAATTACATGATCATGCAATACAAAAAGTCTTGCTCCTGGAATTGAGTTTTTGGACATAAAAGGATGAAAAAAACATTTAATTTTGTGAATGTTTGTAAAATAATTGGTAAAAACACCAACTTACATAAGTGTTATCATATACACATTATATAGCATGTGTACTATAATTCAATTGCCCTGTGCTGTAAAGTCTGTATAAGATTATATGATGTAAAAATTATTGTACCTGTAAGTTTACCCCTGAGCTTCTCTGTAATCTGTGAGGGCCAAGTCAGAACTTTTCTTTCTTTAGATTTTTTTGCTTTTTATTTGTTCCAGTGTGTGTTCAGACCAGAGTGAGTGTGTATATATATTTATTTATCTGCAGTATTTATATACTGTATATACTGTAAAGCAAATTTAGCCATGGGTACAAAAAAAGTTCTATCTATCATCTTAAAAACATTGTTTTTTTTAAAGCACCAGTTGCTATTTTTAATTCCTACCTTGGTATGGAATACTCCAGTGGATTTTTGCTCCTTTCATTGCTCTTTTGATTAGTTTGCTATTCTTGGTTTAGCCACACCAGACAGGTGACTGTGTCACTGTAGTCTTGCCGGGTCAGACATGGTTCTCAAATGATAATATACGTTTAGGAACAATCTGTTAAAATGTGTTGCATATAGCAGCAAAATCCTGCACACCAACAGGGCTACTTCCTAAAACACTTTCTCAAGTCTGTTCATTTTAAACCACCACCGGAGTTTCGGTGGAGAGGCAAAAGCTACTTAACAAAAGACTTGACAATGAGAAAAAATAAAAACTTAAAACTGATGTTATCAAATTAGGAGCTCAGTAGCACAAGGTAACTGAAGCTTAATAATTAATTTGCACATTGGGGACAACAGTGGAGACAGACACACTCCCGTAGACCACCGCAGTTACTGGGTTCCATGTGTTTGAGACGTGCCTCTGTCTGCTACAGTTTCTTTCTGTCATTTTAACTATTGTATCACCATGACTTAACTGCAAACAGAGTTTAGATAAGCATGTTTGCATTACCAATTAGAGAGTAATGTTAAATTTCTTTGGTTATTTGTTTAAACGTGCAGTCAGAAGGTGGGTTTTGTGCCGCCTCATCTGTACATCTACTGGTGTTGTTAGGCATATTTGTTGACTTGGGTGTTTTGAGTACTGAAATCCGCATCTCCTGTGGCTCCTCGTTATCAGCTTTCTTAACGGCAATTCTTTTGATGGAGTGTTAAAAGCTGTTTACTTGAAATGGATATTTTGCAGTTCATATTTTCATGAATATAGCTGACAATTCTTTTAAGCTGACATTGACTCCTACACTATCATCATAATGTAGAACAACAGAAAGCACACACAGCACCTGCATCAACATATTGTTCAGGTTTACTATTTGTCCTTTGATGCCATTAAATGCCAATGTAAAATGTTCAAAGTTTTAAAAAGAGATATTTTATACACCAAATACATACTGTATGTTAGTCACATTTTGTTAGTCACGGTTTAAACCAAATTACGAATATACATAAAAAAGCTGAATATATATAAAAAAAGCAGCAGCCCATATGATCAGGGACGGCCTGGGTTAGCTCTGTGGTCCCTGGCAACACTTCAGCCCAGAACCATCAATTGTTTTGACTTGGATGTGCCCGGAAAATGAGGAAACACACAGTCAAGCGGTAGGTACAAACATACAAAAGTGCATTTATTTTCAAACAAAAAGCCCATAAGGGTTCAAATTAATTCAATTTAATGGGTCATTAATTAAACAATAAATAATCCAATAAAATCAAGGGTAAAATCCCACTGATTACAGGCTCCGGAATGCTGATGAGACAATCAACCGAAACTCACGTGTCTGCAAATTAACACACAAGGGCCCAATTGCCAAATCAACCTCCAAAGATGCTCTGCCATGCTATTGACCACTCACCTGCATCCTACAGAACCCTGAATGCTACTGTGCCTTGAACCCTGCTATGCCACACAAGACGTTGCCTCCCCCCATCCCCCCAACCCTTGCAGTCAGCCACAACCAAACTAAACAAAGAAATTGATGGTAAATTTTTAGAACTCTTTTAGAAGTTTTTTTTTCTTTATTAATTGTTTTGCTTGTGCTCCAGGATGGCTGAGCGATATATGTTTTGTTGCTAATACCTGCAGCCCACCACACATCTTCATGCTGTGTGTGTTGCCCATACTTGCACCCTATTTTTCTTTTTTTAAAACCCAATGATTTTGCATCTGTAAGTAATGAAATGTTCAGAAGACAGCAGTGCTGGAGATTGAAGGAGGGACTGGATGTTGTTGATGCAAACCCACAAATTATTTCCATTGGCCATTCCTTTGCATGTTTATGCTTTGCCAAAGTTTAAAACCATAATACATGTAAAGGCAGGTACTCCTCTCATAAAATGTGGCACTGTCAAAGAATCAATGTTCAGGTTTACAGGGGTCATTATTGTCACTTAGACTACAGTGCAATTCTTACTTGCATGTGATAATCAGCATGTTGCTACTCCTCAGCGTCATTAGTGAGTGTACCTGTCTTAACTCAAAATGTATGTCTTCCTAACCTGAACAATTTCAAAAGATATTTTTCATAAATGTATACAAATAAATTACAGGTAAATTATAAGACAAAAGACTATTATTAATGCAGATTAAGGTGTTTGACTGGCAGCCAGGTAATACATATCTCATGAGTTTTGTCTTCTGAAGTGTTTATAGCCCAACAGCCACAGCAGGAGAAATGTACACCTAAGGTCATGTCTCCTCTGCAGTAACGGGCGGTGGCAGTGACAGTGTTTGTTTTCTGCACTGAGTCTACCTCTCACCTTCAATGGCATTATGCATATATGGAGATTCTGCTTTTAAAAAAACTTTGTGTCTGATACAAGATCAGAGGCACTGTAAAACTTTGTCTGTTTGTTGGAAATCCTCTGAAAAATAAGGAGATGGAAATTGTTTCTTGAATGTGCTGTATGTGTTATGCCTGCTCCAAGACACATCTGATCAAGACAGTGCTAAACAATTTGGGCCCAAATAAAAAGCATACTTGGTCACCTCAGCACAAGACAATGTTGAAAGCAGCCAGATTTTGTATGCTGCGGTATTACAATATTTTTTGACTTATCATGAGTTTTGTTAGTTTTGTGATCTTCCCTTACACACCATGAAAAGCAAGTGCAAATGGTAGACAATTACCATCACCAAGGGGTGAATTAAGAGACATATATGTGCAGTTATATAGAGGTAAGAGCACTATTGATCCAGGATTCCCAGAGTGCACAAGAGCCCTGAAAGACCCCAGAAATTTCAGTATTACCCAGGGCCTATCCTGTCTTTACTACTATATTTGGGTTCAACTTCTAAGTCTAGTTGGTTTAATTTTTTTGGGTCCCTGGGCTTGTGCCTGTCAAGCCCATTCAGAGATCCATGTCTTCTTAGGATTGATCCTTACCATATCTATTTAAAAAAATTCAGAACATGCCACAAAAAACCTTTTTTGTGCTTAATTCTGCAGTGAACCCCAAACTGACCACCTGGGGACATATAGAAACTCCATTAAAAGCCTCTCAAGTAGTGTGCAGTTTGAAAATGTGTGTGAAAGAAAATTAATCCCAATCACAACTCTCAAATTAACATCAAGAAATGAATACATTATATCAAAACATTAGACTGAATAAACATTGTATTAAATACATGCATCATAAACAAAGCAAAATGATATACTATTACATTAAAATCCCTGTTCTCAGCAGCATTCCACTGTAAGCACATGTCTGCATTAGCATACATCATTAACAACAAATAACAAGAGCCTAGTATAAAAAAAATACCAATAAGGTATTTCCATCCATCCCGCTATATCCTAACGGGGTCACGGGGGTCTGCTGGAGCCAATCCCAGCCAACACAGGGTGCAAGGCAGGAAACAAACCCCAGGCAGGGCGCCAGCCCACTGCAGGGCACACACACCCACAGTAGGGACAATTTAGGATCGCCAATGCACCTAACCTACATGTCTTTGGACTGTGGGAGGAAACCCATGCAGACACGGGGAGAACATGCAAACTCCACGCAGGGAGGACCCAGGAAGCCAACCCGGGTCTCCTTACTGCGAGGCAGCAGCGCTGCCACCGTGCCACCAATAAGGTATTTGATATCTGAAATTCTGGTGTATTGTCCTGTAGAAGATGTGGCGAGTGACTGTTGTTGAAGGAAAAAGTAGAAAAGTTTTTGTTCAACCATTTCTCCTGCAACATCAGACGAGAGATTTGGGCTGAGCAAAATTATGTTCCATGAATCTCCAGAGATGATTTCCACTAATTTTCCTCTATATCCAGTACAAAGGTTTGTGACACCCATTTATAATCCGCAAAAAGACGTCATTGTTCTTACCAAAACTGTCACTGCTAGAAGTCACCTACATTCTCCTTGAAAGCAAACACTGCAACGTCAGACTCTCCAACTCCCACTGTCACTATCTGACTTCTCCAAACTGTTTCTCCTTCATTTTCTGTGTGCTCAGTTTAATTGCCCTTTGGGAATGATATCACTTTCTGGTACCTCGAGGAAGGATAATCATGTCTCATCTCTAATGTTGCTTTTTTTTGATGGAGAATCTGGCCTTATATATGACTTCATTATATGAGGCGCTGTGCATGCATTTAAAACCAGAATGGAAATAAACCACTAGACAATAATACAAATTATGCAGTGCTACTACAATCCATTTATGGATACATTCACACAACATGCCCCAAAAGAATCCTTATACAAGTTTGATGACTAGAATCTCAGCAGGTAACTTTTGAATGGCAATATATATTCTATGTGTTATGAAAAAAAAATTTCAGTGTTGCTAGGCGATTAACATTTTTGAGCCAAACATGTTTTATAGCCTGTTTGTTAAACAAACTTGTTACTAAAAAGTACAAGTGAGGACAGATGCTGCAATTTATGTCAGAACCATGTGCCTTAATAAGAAGCAAAACAAAACTCAAGGTCAATAACCTGCTAAAGTCAAAACCAAAATAATAAATCATAAATATATACTCAGACTAGCAAGGAACCCAATCTTAAATCCATCCAGCTTTTCTGAAAAGAAAGAAAGGAAAAGAAAATATTTCTACATTTTGGTTCATTTTCTTTCTTGTCTGGTTGGCTCCTCTTTCACTAAACAAAGGTCTAACAATGTATGCTTTTGGCGCATATATAAAATGGTTCCCCCTTAGGCTGTATGGAAACAGGCAGGCCTATAGATTAGATAGTCATCAGGATACACAAAAAAAAAGAAAACACATCTTAGTCTCTGTCCTTTTCCTAATTATTTAGAGTGCTACCTCCAACAAATAACACACAAGATGCACACAAAATTTTGGTAAAGTGAACATAATTCTACAAGTAATGTAAATGAGAATGATCTTTGGTGAGACCTTGAAAAAGAGACAACCAAAACAGTATACACAGCCCAAGAGCGCTATTACAAATTCACAAACATCAAATCAATATCACTGGTTGGGTGGAGTGTAATTCCAAATGACAAGTGGAAAAAAAACTGCTGCTTCAGTATCTGGGTGGGGTATGTGATGGTTTTTTCTGGATATTTACCTGAACAAAATAACTTTGTCTGAAGTTGTGGATGGGAAGGATAACAATGATGAACTTTTTTTCATGGAATGACATATGGTCCTTTTAAATTTTTACAATCAGGAATTGAATGATGACAACAAAGGAAATCCCATTTTCAGGAAAAGGTCAAATGCTGAGCCTGGTGATGTCCTTGCTATTTTCAGAAGAAGATAATTTTTTAGGCACATGAAATTTTTGATACATGAAAAAGGTCATCAGACACAACACTTGTAACACAGCCTTGCTACAACCTTATTGCCAAAATGCTGTGGATCAGGTGCAAATGTCCTTATGGTGGTTCAAGTCAACATACATAATAGAACCAAGACTAACATAAATACAAATAGTGTTTTTATCTATCCATATAATAAAATGCTAATGTATATGTGTTTGTGTGCCTGGTCCTTCTGGGCAGTCTGATTGGTCAGTTTCGTTGTGGTTTCTCAGGCAAACACAATCAAGACAGAAAGCACCAGCCAAGGGGGTTGACATACACAAGGATGCACAAGGAAAAGTGTAGGAGAAACACTGAGAGCCTACTTTAAATATGGGGAAACATTCACATGAATACAAAATATGTTTTTACAAAAAGCAGAATGTAGCCGAGAAATGCACCTCTGAAGTCTGACAAGCACATTTTACGGGAACATAATCGAGACAGGAAGCAGTGGCCAAAACATGTTGAGACACTTCACTTAGCTTAGGGAAAATGCTGAAGGTACACGTAAGGCAAGGGATATCAAATATTTTACATTTGTTATATTACCTGTAGCTAATAGTGAATAAAGCATATAGTAAGAAAAAACAAACATACAAATAATAAAAGGCAAACAAATCCTGCCTACCACCTTTGTCAAGTCCTCTCTCTCTCTTGCCATCTTGGTCTCATTGTCTTGCCAATAATCTGCCCTGAGGCAACTTTCAAAACAGATTTAGGAGTTCCCCTACCTTTTCTTAAAGGACACCAGGTTGAAACACCCTTCTATGGATCTCTTTTGGTCTTGCACTCCGGAGGCTTCAGTCATCATTAACATAGCAAGTGTCTCATTTAAACCTCTATCTTGATTCCCTTAAAAGGACAACCATAAGGTGCACCTCTTTAGATGGATTTGAGATTACTGGCATTCCTGATCTTAAATTTTAGTTGGCAACTTGGCCTAGCTTCCTCAAGCAGTGACCGCGTGCTGCCACCTGTCAACCAGCAAGCCCTGCAACCTCTGGACTGCCCCACTTTGGCCTAATACTTGTACTATATACAGTAGAGGTTGAAGCATATATTTCACCTTCTGGGCCATATGCCCTTTAGCATCCTAGAGAAATATTACATGCTTGAACTCTGTCTCTGCTTCTCTCTCTTTGTTCTATATTAGTGCTCCATCCTGTTGCCATTCCAAATCTCCCAGGACTCAGTCAGTTACATGCACACAGGAGGCTCCTTAAAGGTTCTGATAAGGTAAGTTGTACTAAACGGAGGTGAGAGGGGACACTGTCACTCACAACCTTTCTATCTGCAAGTCTGAAGAACTGCAACCAGATGATGTCTGACCATGCCCCTGCAGACCTCCACAAGCCACGCCCCTGTTAACTCAGTAGAATGGTCATGTTGTTAAGCTGAATAATTGTGCAGGAGTAAGTCAAAAGTGAACTAGTAATGAACAATGCAGCAAAGACAGATGATGGTGATGGTTCAGATATCTTATGGGGCATTAGTAATGTAATGAATTTAAATTACAGCATACAGAAGACAGCAATGTGATATGCAAAGGAAATCAAGAATAGTTATTATGATCAAAAATAGTTATTATGGTTTCAGACAGTAAAATAATGCTAAATAAATGTACATCTTGATGCATAAGAGTTAGAGAGGCTATTATTGATATCATATTGAAGGTAACGTTTCTGTACTGTATAATTTAATTAGAAAATGACAACAGTTCTTTGAAAATATAACACCCCAATGACTTGCACAAATATTATTTCCATTTTTTTATACATAAGGGATACAAAAGTGGCTCCCTAAAAGCAAATCAACCAATTACAGTAAAACCTGCTTATAGTGACCACTCAAGGGACCAACCTAAAATGGTCACCTTAGGCAGGTGATCACCTTAACCAAAGAAAGACATATGGAAGGAAAAATCAAGACTCTACAGAATAAAAATTTGAAGGGAAGCATGAATACCCTGATCACTCCTTGGTCCAGTGGTTGTAGAATGGATGTGGAGTTATGAGGAAGGAATTTTAAAGCTATGTTAGACTTGGGCAGTTGTCTACAATCATTAAAATGTTTAATTTCTGCTTTTTCATTATGGCGTTGACACTGTTTAACCAGTCAATGAATAGCTCTGAATTTTTCCAAGATTTCCTATGTGATCACCATTTAACCGGAAGTTGAGTGGGCTTAATGTTTTTGAAGCACCTAGGTTTTTTTGATTTACCAATTACGAGTGGACTTAATTTCTCACCCACTGCGCTAGCACACAAAAGTACCGTAAGCTGTTCCTTTGAAGATTTTCCTGCCTTACATGTGTCACTTTTATCACCAGCAACCGATCCGGCATCGCTTTAAAAAACAAACCACATTCATCTGCAGTGAAGATATTCTGTGGCTTGTAATTACCAACAAATTCGGACAAGTTACACTTAAATTTCTGTACAGTTTCTGTGTTCACTTCATTAGAATCACCTGGACGAAATCTTATTTCGTACCTTAAAGCTTTCCAGCAAGCCTGATGATGCCTTAAAATTGGGTAAGCTCAATTCTGCAGCAAATTTCAAGGCTAATTCCTGAAGCATAGGTCCAGACACTCTCATGTTTATTCCTCTCATTTTAGAGAACCAATTAAGAGTTAGCTCACTAATCTAATCATAGTGACTCACTCTCTTATTTCAGCTCATTTCATCATTTTCTTTCATAACGCGATCCATAACACGATCTAAATACTCGGACTTCTGCTTCTTTATATTGTTGACAGTAGTTTTACTGACGCTGAACTCCTTCACAGTTTTTCACTGTGGCACTCCACAAATTGTAACAAGTCACACTTCTGGCGCAGACTAAGCTCTTTATATCCCTTCTTAGACATTTTTAGGTGAAGCACAGAACTGTCTCGTTTTAAATCATGGTTAGAACTGAGGAGATGATTATAAAATTCAGTTGCGCAAAGAGGGAGATTCAAAAAAATTCGAAAGAAATGAGTAATCCACAGAAGCAACATAGAGTCATATGTTGACAAGAATTCCGAAAGTAAGAAGAGGGGCAGGGAGTTAGGGCTATTCCAGTAGTTTCCTGGAAACCTATCCCTTCCAGAAGCTCTAACATGATTTATTACACCTACAGAGAATAAAGGGAACAAATTTTTATGTTTTCCCAAATTATTTTTTTTATCTGGTCACTATAGCCACGATGATTTTCTTCCTAGGGATCAAGGAGAGACGGTCAATGGTTACTGGCAGGTGGACACTTTATACAAACATTTTGCTGTATAAAACACCCTTTTTGCTGAAGGGACCAAGGAAAAGTGGTCATCTTGACAAGTTGGTCACCTTACATGGGTGGTCACATTAGCAGGTTTTATTGGACTTGTTATATGCCCTAGGGTGCACTGCCTGTTTTAGGTCATATTTATGCAGAAATATAGAAAATTCTAAAGGGTTCACAAACTTTCAAGCACAACTGTACTTAATAAACATGTTACTTAATAAAAAGTGAAATAAAATAATAAATGTATGTCATGGGCATTTCCTACTAAAGTTCTTAAGCGGTCATTCTTAATGAAAGTCTTACTTAATAAAAAGTAATGGGTATATATACTCATGTATTAGTTGGGTCTTGAAAACGGAAAAATCAATCATAAAATCAGACCCCGACTTATACGCCTATTGAAAAATGCAACACGTACATTTTTTTTTTTACATCTTCTTGGTTCCTCCAATCTCGCATCAGTTTCTCAGACGCATCGAATTAAATTGCAGTAGCGCAGTTACCAATTACTTTCACTACTTCAATGAAGTTTAATTTAAAACCAGCTTTATATTTTCTTCTAATCAAACGCTCCATCATAGATAAGGGATGCTCTTATGATAAAGGTGTATGAGGGTGTGAGATACAAAAAACACAAATCAGTGCAAACGTTACTTTGGAATATTATTGGAATTACCATGTGGTCATGTAGGCACAATAAATAGAAAATAAAAAAGGCAGTGTGCTCCGTGGTTACTCTCTCAGGCGGGCTTTAGCATATCATAATCTCTTGGACCAATAGCATGAGTTTTCCACATTAGACTTATACGACCAACATTATAAAATACCAGAAATTATACGGTAAAATCAAGTCCCCACTTATCCGTGGGAGAACCTACCTGCGAGTATATATGGTATTTGATAAAAATCAAACTAACATCTTACCTGTAATCTACACTGTTTACTGCCATATGCATCGTTATTTGAATCCCAGGGCTGGCCACTGTGTGGGATTTACATGATTCCATTATATCTGCGTAGGTTTTCTCTAGGTACTCCAGTTTCCTCGTCATCCAAAAGAAGTGCTTGACAAGTGAACTCTCAGTTCCAAATTAGCCCTTTTTGAACACGAGTGCACTTCAATTGGCTGCTGTTCCATTCAGAGCTGTTTCTTGCATTGTACCTAATGTTGTCAAAATAGGCATCTACTCCACATGACAGTATTCAGGATTAAGAGGCTTTGGAAACGGAATTCATGTTCTTTTGCAACTGACTAGTTTTCAGTCAAAACCTCAATGCAAATATTGAGGTTTCTACATTTCACTACAGCCGCATCACACATTTGAGACACCATCTTCACTGTTTTTAGTGTACCTGTAGAAAAACCTTTTTATGTAGTAAACCGTGTACTTATTCATGCCATATGTACAGACCAGACATGTGAAGGAATGTCTGCCTTTATCATCTTCAGAAGTGATACTTTCTATGGCAATGTTATCAGCAAGCTGTCCTTTTTTTGCTGCAGGCTCACTTGCACTAGAAATGGGAACACGTTTAGGCCCATTACCCAATAAAAGTCAGACTGAACTGCAAAAAGCACCACAAAATGTAGAGCATTGATAGTGTTTATGAATGTGTATGAAGTCAGAAGGTTGCAAAAGATGAGAATGGGGAAAGGTATTACTTATTCATTTAATTATTAGTGACTAACGTACCAATAATAAAGAGCAAGGGATCAGTGTGTTTTTCTTTACAAAGCTGAAATGAGATGATTGAAGAAAAGCATACAGACAAAGGTACAGACAGTGCTCAAACCACAATGCTTCTGACTGTCAGACACTCTACCATATGTGCTATTCTACATCACCCTAGGATCAGAACTAAGATGGCCTTTTCTGACAAGTAAGTGTGAAATATATATATATATATATATATATATTACCATTTTCCTTTATTTCACAATTAAATCAACATTTTGGTGGGGTTGTTATTTTTTCTTGTCCTCTGGGCCAGAGATTGATCCATTAGAGGTTGCCTGCAAATACTCAGGAAATTCTTGTCAGTCAGTCAGTAAGTCAATCAAGGACATACACCTTTATATATAGAGATGAAAACTAAGTAATGTAAAATTTCTTTTTTAGTTATTTTTTGTAATACAATTCATTGATGGTAGTTTAGATACACCAAGCAGTAATTGGTGGTTTTGAGGCTTGCACGTTACTTATCCGAGATTTTGGTTTAATTTTTTGCCTAAAGGTGCCAAATTCTAGCATTTGCTTCTCCGTGAGAGTCGTCAGCCAGACAGAAGGAATAAAAAAATGAATAAGGACTTAATTTTTCTGGAATTTTTACTCAACCTAATGTCTCATTAAGCTAAAAAAAAAACTAAGCAAAGCAAGTGATCAAACCAAACAAGACAAACTCTTATTTTCATTTTCATTTGTTTTCGTATTGGGAATGTTGATCCTCGGCCTCCTTCAGCTTTCCCCATGATGCTATAGTATCTATCTATCTATCTATCTATCTATCTATCTATCTATCTATCTAT
>JANRMT010062790.1:63286806-63299905 GCA_026402145.1 Polypterus bichir lapradei | reverse complement strand
TATCTATCTATCTATCTATCTATCTATCTATCTATCTATCTATCTATCTATTTAAGAGTAGGTGCATGTACATTTGTAACAGCAACAATGTCTATGGCATGGCGCTTGAGATGTTGATGGCACATTGTCAAAACACAGAGCAAAAATCAAAAATGAACTCTAAGGAAAGAAAATTCACAGTGTAGAAAACTAGATGAAGACTATCCAGTACCTCAAAAATTCAGTGCCAGCACTGCTTCTTTAACTGAAGCTTATTACAAAAGTAAGTAACACTTTAGTTTAGGTACTGCAAAAATGCATCTGTTTCTCATTTACTCTTATGTACCAAGACCTTGACAGACTCTTCTTTGGGACTTCATAACATAAAACATCAGTAAAGTGTTTGTTCATCTCTGTAATGTGACCTCCTAACTTTAAACTTTACTGTGGAGTTTTCTATGGTGGCTTAAATGAGACACACTTCTCTTGATATTACATATTTAGTTTAAGACCTGTGAATTCTTCATGTTAACACATAATTTTACCATCACACCAATATGCCAAATAGCACAAAGGGAAATAACTTATCTACTGATGTTTTATAAGTGTTATGAAGCCTGTGTTAAGGTCTTATGAGATAAGAGTAAAGAAGTAATTAATGCATTTTTGCAGGACCCACACTAAAATGTTGCCAAAAAATGTGTTTTTTTTTGCTTGCTAAAAGTATTCCTAGTAAATATTTAATAGAACAATGCGTACAAATTATGGTAGTTAAGTTCCTACCATTACATAATCATTATAAATAATCACATAAATAAAACATGTAGTAATTTGTTGTGCCAATCATGCTGAGTAACCAACCTCCAAAGCAAATATTTCTAAATGTCTAGAGTAACCTGCCCCAGAAAAGATACCTGTAAATCAAAGGACACACACACAACACACAAACACTTCAGGCAACTTGGAGGCTCCAGTCAGAATAACTGATAATCTTCAGAACATGACAGGCAGTGTGTTGTAGTGGTTAAGACTTTGGACTTCAAACCCTGTGGTTGTGGATTCAAATCCCATTGCTGACACTGTATGGCTATGAGTATCACTTCAGCTGCTTGTGGTCCAATTGGAAAAAACAAAAGAAATGTAACCATTGTATCTCAAATGCTTAAGTCACCTTGGTCAAGAAAAATGTCAGCTGAATAATTAATACTGATAACAAACAGACAACACACAGGGGCTGAAGCAGGGCAGAGATGCTCTGAGGCTACTGTATAAAATTACCTTCTGCACAACAGTGCTGCAAACCTTTTTCGGTACAAATCATAAAACAAGCAATAAATTGTATGTCTGTTTATTAGAAAAGCTTCCTAGTGTTTAGCACAAAAAAATTAATATCTAGAACATTATCAGCAAAATACAAAATAATTCAAACAGCTGTTTTTTCCATTCCACCTGTTTATTAAATCTTTATAAGACAGCTGAAAGATCCGAGACACCATGTACAACATTGGTCTGTACAATTTTATTTAATTATTTTATATTTGTTACCTAATTTTATTTATTGTAGGTTCCAGCTCTTTTTAATGCAGTTTAGCAGAAGGGGTCTTACTTAATGCAATTTAAGTTAAAAGCACAGGCCTAGTTTACCACATCTTTAGATAATATAATTTGAACAGGATTGTAGAGTTTTCTCAAGCTGTGCTTTTAGTACCACATTCTTCTTCTTTGCAGCAATTATTTGAGAATGCCAGCTGCAATTATTACAGGTGGTGTTGCTGCTTAAAAGACAGATAACAAAAACACAAATTAACAGTAAGATGTAATACATTTAATAAACTAGAAATCTCACTTAACTCCCTAAAATGTCTCCATTTAAATGTCTGGTGGCAAGAAGGTGTCAGACTAGAAGGTCTTGTCAAGACAAAAAGTTGCACATGGGTGTTAAGGCAGGCCCAGAAAGTGAGACACAAAGAGAGAGAAAGAAAGAGAGGAGATACCTACTTTAAGATAACATAGAGAGTGAATAACTATGAGTGGGACCTGAATACTTTTTTTTTACTGTGAATGATGTTGTATAAATTGTCTTAGGGTACCAGAGTAAAAGCAAAACTCCAGAAGCCTGATTTGGACAGTCAAGTCTGTAGACTAGCGGGTCCCAAAGTGTGGCTCGCAATAAAGAGCTAAGGGGGCTGCGGCAGGATTTCTAAGGTAAAACAAAAAAAATGCCTTAAAAGCTAAAGAATTAACTCATTTAGGACGAATGTTGACTTTTGTCAACAGTAGGAGCTGAGGGAAGATGTCAACTTGGGTGATAATCAACTGTAAACATCAAAAAAAACTCATTGTTACAGTAAAGTCAGACTCTCTCTGCTTGAAGGAATGCTAGATTTGTTGACTTGATGTCAAATCCCTGTGTGCGCATGAGTAGCGAAGAGCAAACAACAGCAAAAATGGCAGCAGCATCTAGTGAAAGAGTGAAACGAATGCGCAAAGCAAAATATTCAGTGGATGATGTTTTGCGTGTAATCACTGAATTGGACTCTGTCTTCTCAGACTCCGATTTCGGTGCAAGTGATCTGGAGATGGAGATCAAAAACAAGAGTGAGGCACCGGCATCAGCTGATCAGTCCCCAGGTGATTGTAGTGCTGAACACGTTAGTGCAGCTGACGTGCCTACGGTAACGTTCATCTGGGAGGACAGCCACTTACAATTGCAAGAGGTACTACAAACCAGATTGCATCAGCAGAGTTGAAAATATCTTTGGATTCCTCCATCTGTAATAAGAAGTACTTGCATTTTTTAATATTTTCAAAAAAGTGATCAAATATCTTCTGCCATATTGCTTGTTCTTCTTTGGATTGTGTTATTGGAGAAAGTTATTGTTTTAAGCATGTCAGCCTCTTTTTCACCAACCATTCAAGCTGTCAGTAAAATAAGATTTTCAGCAATTGTATATAACTTACTGGCTTTTGCAATTCAAAATGCAACTCGATAACTTGTTAATAATGCTTTACTCATTGTGGAGGCAGTTTAGCTTTTTTTCAAGAATTCCACAGACTTGTTTTTTTGGTCTGGATGTTTGGTATTTAAATTCCAAAATAGCCCTGACAGCTTCATACTTTCTTTTCACAACAGTTCTAGACAAACTACACACTGAGGTTTATTGGGAATAACTGTTAAACCACATTTAAGATATTCATTACTGTTCCATCTAATTTTCTTTTTCTTTTTGTCAGTACCAGATATAGAAGGTTACAGTGATCATTTCAAAAATGTATCCTTCTATAACAAAATGGGTATAGCTCATACTTAACGTTGATTATTCAATATTGTACTTGTCACTCACCAGCATAGTGCACGGCTTGGAAATAATGCCTCATCATGCTTTTCTGCTTATATAAATAAAACCAAATTGAAATTTACAGAAGACTCCCGTGCCATCAAGCAACAATGCATCGATTAAAAGTAATTAGCACATGCTTTCTTGAACTTGATGAAAGGTCCAAGAAACACAAAGAACAAAGGCAAATTACACTACTGGGTAACAGGTGGCACCAGTATTTCTAGTATTTGATAACTACTTTATCACCGGTCAGCTGCTGTTTGTTTATGAATGGGGTTGAGTATGGTTTACGGGGGTCACAAACAAAATTCCCCACCAAAAGTGGGCTGTAGGTTAAAGTTTGTGAACTACTGCTCTAGACCAAAGGGTGCCAGAAAGTCTGCAACATAAGGCTGTAAAGTTTTGTGTGGAGGCAGGTAAAAAAAAACTGGTTTTGAAGGCTGGCTTGTTTAAACATATAGTTTCAGGAGTTGGAGGTGTATCCACGTGTTTAGTTTAAACTAAATACAGTGATAGAGAGTAGTACTTTAGGAACTTTCAAAATTTTACTTAATATTATTTTAGAAGAATTATGTTAACCATATTAGTGAGATTTGTTGGTCTGAATGACCTGCTCTCATTGAATTTGTTCTAACAAAAAAAGAGCCTTAGAGTTGAATGGGATTATCAATTCACTATATTGTACAAATTTGGCTTTGGAGCAAATATATTTTCACAGATAAAATTACTTGTACCATCTAGAAGCCTCAGTTCGTATTAACAACACAAACTTGGACTACTTCAAATTAGAATGTTGTACTCGATAAGGGTGCTCTCTATCACCATTGCTTTTCAGAATATCAGAGATAAAGGGGATTATCAGAGAAGGTCTTGAACAGCAAATATCATTATAATCGGATGATGTGGAACATTATACAGTATACCAGGCTCATAAATATCTTTACCATTACTCCTTAATCCATTAGCAGAATTTCAAAAGACATTTGAACTCAAAATTAATTTGAGTGAGCTCTCCACATCATACTAGACTGGATATCTCTCTGTTCACTATATCAAAACACATTAAATATTGAAGGATAAAAGTCACAATTATAAAGAATTTTTTTAACAAAATTTTGGTAATACAGATAAAATTATGTCACTACGAATATCTTACCAAACAAAATTTTCATTACAATGAAGTATTTTTATGGTCCCGACAGTTTCCCCATATGACACGAGTCTATAGAAATCTTGTTACAGTGAAGTACATTCAGCAGATACTTTCATTACAACAAAGTGCCCAAAAGACCTTGAAATGCCTGAATGAATTATCCACAGAGCAGTTAGTTCTGTGGTCGCAGCTCAGTTGTGCAACGATCCCCAAACAGAGACATTGTAAAAAAATGTATTTTTTCGAACTTTGCTCGTACTGTTTTTTTGCTGTTTTTTTTTTTTGGTGGTTTTCAGTGATACCTTTTGCTTATCGCTCGTCAACACTTGAAAAACATCCATTGGAATTTAACTCATTGTCACCCTGCTATAGAAACAGTAGACACAAAAAATAACAGTTCATATTAGAAACAAAACTTAAAATTTTTGCAGCTCTCGATTGCGGCAAAAAGGAAAAAAAAGTTGCCAGTGAATTTAGGATTTTGCCATCGACACTCTCAACTTTCTTGAAAGACCAAGCAAAAAAAGAAGAAAAATCTTGGGTTGCAAACGTATACGAACTGCTGCTCACTTTACTAGGGAAAATCTAAACTGTTAAGATGAATATCTTTCCTATACTTTTATAACCAATTCAGAGCACCCCTATATACACCCACAAATCTGTTCTTTAAGAAACTAAAATCAATTATAACCTCATTTATCTGAAATGAGAGAGGTCCACATATTCAAAAGGTGATGCTACAAAGACCAAAAGCAGAAGGTGGCATGCCACTACCTAACTTGAAATTTTATTGCTGGGTGACAGATATACAGATCATAAATACCTATAAATTGACACAAATGATTGAATTTACACCAGCCTGGCTCTACACCTTCTTTATATGCTCTGCTTTGCGCCCTAGTAAATACTAACTTTCATTATTGTACTAACAATCCAGTCATCCACCAATCATTCTGAATATGGAACCAATGCAGGATGCACTTCAAGACAGAGAAGCTTTTATCTGTTTCCCCTCTACACAATAATCACCTTTTTCAATCTTCTCAAACCTACTCAGTATTTAACTTATGGAAAACAAATGGGATTAAGACACTACAAAAATGTATAAATATATCATGTATTTGAATTTTATGAACAATTATGCTTCAAATTTAACTTTCCGGCAACACAATTTTTCCACCTTTCTCAAATTAGATATTTTGTTTAAAAAATGAAACATTTTCCACTCCTCTTATTCATTTCTATTCCAGAGGCATTACTTGTCAGTCTTGAAGGCTCAGACAGCATCTCAATAATATATAAAAATATTTCAATGAATCTTCCTGTCAATTAACCTAGGGAATGGTGGGAACAGGAATTTTCAATTAACATCTCAGAAAAGGAGTGGAAGTCAGCCATACATACAGTACATTCAAGTTCTATATGCGCCAAATACTCAGTAAGTCAACTTAAATCACACTTATCTCATTTAAAATTTTCCAAAATGTACCCAGGGCAAGATCCAGCCTGCAAGCAATGCAATTTAACTCCACCCTCAATAAGCCACATGTTTTAGAAGTGCCCCAAATTAACATCATTTTAGGCAAAAATCTTTAAATATTTATCAGACAGTCATGGTCTCACAATCATTCCTAACCCATTAATGGAGATGTATGATGTATGTCCTGATGGTCCTAAACTGGTTGAGGACAAATAGATTACAATATCCTATACCCCACTACAAGCATGTAGACTTCTCTTGCTTAACTGGAAAAATCCCAACCCACCTTTTGTAATCTCAGTGGATAACAGAAGTTCTATATTATTTGAAATTAGAAAAAAAATCTTGCTTAGAGAATTTGTCCAAAGCTTTTTAAAAACATAACAAAGCTGTTTAAAAAAATTCAGATTAAGCATATATATAGGGGGAAAAAGTTTTTTTTTTCTGCTTTTGGCTCACCTGTCTTCCTCTTGGGTGGGGATTGAATTCTTTTCTCGTTTACTTCACTGGTGTTCTTTCCAGATTGCTTTGGAAGTAATTTGCTGTATAAGTTCAGCAAATGTTCTCTGCTTGATTATACACTATTTTACTTTCTTGGAATAAAATTAAAAAAAAGAAATTGTTTAACTGTTTAAATGTTCAGTTGGGAACCTACTACGTGTGAAGTAACAGGAGTTGTTTTGATTTTTCTCTTTTCCAGTAATACTTTGCCTTCTACCTGTAATTATGGTGTTTGAAGTGAACACACTGAAAAGTCCAATCAGACTGAATTTAATTTAGTGCATAACAGAAATGTGAAAATGTCTTTTTCAGAAGTTTAGCTAAAAGATTTTCAAATACAAAGGAAAATTCTGTTATACACAGGCTCATTAAATTGTTTTATTAAAACTGAATGACTAACCTGAAAAAAAGAGACCAAAGCCAGAACTAACTTCTGTGGAAAATCTTTAACATTACATGAGTGGTTGGTCATCACTACAACAGTTGTCCATCATATACAGTATATCAAAACTACCATAAAGTCACACACCATATGGTATGTTTACCTTATACCTAGAAAGCATGAAGCACCATAGTAACTGGACACACAATGAAATCTAGATAAACAAGATAGTTGTCCAGAAAAAATGTATACACAAAGTATTACTTTAATAATGAAATGAAAAAATATAAAATCAAGAAAATAAGGCAGTTAAGGCTGAAGTCCAAACCCTTAACCACTATGCCACAGAAATATGCCAAGACCTGGCAATATGATAATATTATAGTTGACCAAGAACCATTTTGCACAAGCAACAAATTCAGAAGAATAACAATCCCATTTTCATTTATGGATATATTATGGATAATTGGAAGTGAATCCTTATCGGCATACAGTCTGTTTTCTTATTCACCAAACTAAGTAATGAAAAGAAAAAGATTTCCAAAGGAATAACATATATTATATTAATCATAAGGCAAAACAAACTACATGGAACAGTAAATACTATCTGAAAAGGATAATGCATCTAGACAAATAGCACATGCACTCATCAGTTCTTTTTCAGGTAAGTTCACATAAAATGCAAAAGCACCTACTATCGTTGTCATGTCTGTTTGTCAATCCACTTCAAGCTACCAGTGGACCAGTTTTGTTTAGATTTGGTACTCTCATTCATTAGGAAATTAAAGTCTTAAATGAGATATCTCAAATGGAGCATGCTGTAATAATTTTGAGATTTTAAGGCTTCTCATTTAGAAAAACAGAATTTTCCAAATATTCTTTTTTAAAACAGACAAACAATGTTATTCAACTACAAATACTCAATAATGTACTTAAGGGAGGTCACTTTGGCACATATACTTGTGTTTTCCTCTTTGACTGACAACAGAACAAATAACCAATACAAGTTATAGAAAATGGTAAAAGAGTCCAAGCAGATGGGCTTCAATTCTCCATCTCCGTGATTTCACACATTTTATGTTTAACTAGAGCCACCATGTATTTTTAGGTGCTGTTGCTACCAGCAATATGCCAAGTAAAGTCTGTTCCTATTTGTTCTCATTAATGACCCACCAATGCGACATCCTGATAGCATATCTACAACCTTTCTCCTTAAACTTTAGGCACCCTAACATAAGATATCTACAGCTTGATTGCACATACAAAAAATCATTTTTGGTGCTTAGCATCTTGCTTGCCTATATTTTCAGTTTGGTACAAATTTTCAAGTTAAAAAAAAGAAGTTTCCTGAGACCAACCCTTGTGTCCCTGGCCTTTTTTAAGTGGATTGGAAATGGATAGTTAAAAAAATAAACTCGATTACTTTATTACTTCAAAATTTACTCTAATTTCACTTAAAGAGTACTGGCACACATGATGACAGCCAGGGATTTAACTATGTGTAGGCAGCAGAATGAGTTTTATTACAATTAGTTTAATATAATAAACCAAAAAAGCACAAAACATCTAAAAATAAAGTTAGAATTAGGGAACAAAAAAGCAAAAGAAGAACTAACAAGTTAAATTAATTAACCACAAAATGAAGAAATTTTGCAAGGGTTCTTGATCTACAACTTAATCAGTTTGGAGGTAAACCTTACATGAATTAAAGTTTATTAAGACTGGAGTGAATAAAATGATACACCTGCATAAACTCACTGGAGAAATCATGAAGTAAGCTGCAATTCTGCAATAGGAGCTTACATGCATTGCTAAAACAGGTATTCAATCAATTTGTGCAGCACATATTTTTAATGTGACAGTAATGATAGGTGAGCAGTGGAGTTTGATGAGCATGTATTTTCTGAAAGACTGAATATGAAAGAAAAAAAATATTTAAGAAATTAAAGAGCACACTATTTTATTTACTACAAGATTGTTGGAGGAAGGAACATATTCTTACCATATACAATAAGACAAAAACAAAATTCTTCATAAATTCATACCAGACTAATTCAGTGAATGTTTTGAAAATGAATGGATAATATTTTCCAAGAAAACCTCAGATATCTGTGTAACAGCAGGCGTAAGCAATTTTGAAAAGGTGTACAGTTCAGCTCATGAATTTGTTGCGCTTTTCCTCTGCATGTCAGTTGCTCCTCAACTGTCCTTTTCCCTTCGGGAACTTCACTGAACTCTACAAAATACCTTGAAGTCAATGGAGAATGAGGAACTAAACTAGTTTTGTATGGATTTTAATGATGCAATGGTCTTTTAGTGTCCCAGAGGGCTTGAGAAGCATCTGTCTACTAACTGGCCAAAAAAGTAATCTGAGCTTTGAGGCAGCTGTAAGAGCCAAACTTAGAAAGTTAATGTTTGATGCTAAACTTATTTAAGTGATTGCTTAATCTCTATAGAATATCAGTTTCTCACAGCTATCTAGAATATGATATAGTCTTTTACCCCCTGTAAGTTAACAAGAAATAGAATTTTCTTAGCTATATTTTTAAAACAGAATGTGAATTAAGCCAGTTAGGAAATAGTCTTACTGCTAGTGTGGACTGTTATATGTTTCCAAACTGCTTAATGTGCCTAAGGTATGACTGTATGACCAAACGTAGAGAAATTAAACAAGATATGTAAGCCTTAAAAAGAACTTTTCTTTAATATCACTTTTGGCCTATTTTTGGGTGTACTGTTTTGCTTTGAATTTAACTCAAACTTTTAAAACAAAGATATTTTGTTTGGAAGTATTTGAACATATGTCACACTATTGTTAGAAGAATTTTATGAAACAAACTAAAAGCTGCAGAACTTTGGTACTTTTGGATAAATGTAGATACAGCAGCAGTGCTAACCACTACACCACTGTGCCTCAAACAACAAAAGCCACAGACGGAATAGTATATCATACACAAAAGACAAACTAGAATTAAGAAATAACATTATATGCATCATTGCACTGAAAGATTTACAACAGTAGGGCATGCATTGGCAGTGCCACAAGGCAGCAGCGTGGTTGGTGACATGATTTGAAGTCATTGCTTCAGGAGCAGCTGGAAAATCTTTTTTGTTTTCACCCTATTTGTGCTGATAATTTGTACATTTTTATTATTATTATGGGATCTCATTCTGACTCGAATAGGTGGAGGGGGAAATCTCCTTTAAGGCTTATTTTGACTTGTACGAACAGCACATGACTAATTATACATGCACAATTATCCATGTGATCCTGTGCAAGAGATTAAGCGAGCACACAGGGATCAGTGCTATATATTCACTGGAAATACTCATAATATTCTTATTATGGTCACCTAATAATACGCCTTTTTTGTTTTTAATGCAAGCAGGATGTAAATCTGCTGGATTGGGCTGTCACATCACACATGCATGAAGCAGAGCAGGTAATAATCTTACAGTAAGTGCCCTGAGCATGGAAAAGGTGCTATATAAATAAAATGTATTATTATTATTAGTAGAAGTACGCATTTGTGAAAGTTCTGTGCTTGGCTACTACAGCTCTACAATGTCATGCTGACCTCGCAAGGCAAAACGGGGCACTGGGAAAAAAAGTTAATCTAAGCTAGCCACAAGGTAACAGCAAACACAGGATATTTCCTGTGAAAAATGCTTTGGGGTATTTTGACAATCAACACCAGTGTTGAGTACGGTATCAGAAAATAATGACACTTTTAAAATTTTATAAACCTAAAATAAGATGATTTTCAGACAACTTTATAATATTAAAAATTACAAGGATATTGTGTCCTCTGATTAGGGTTCTAATCAGTCGTCTGTTTGGAATGTGCATGATTTTTACGTGTACACGTATGGTTTTCTTTCAAACACTTTGTTATGTTGATTTGAAGCATAACAGTACATTAAACTTTCCTGATTTTAACTGGATTTCTGCTTTGTACCAAGTTGTGCCAGATTATGCAGGACAGACTCTTTCTCTCACCAGTTCTGTCATCTTTCCCATTTTCAGGCTTTTGTGTACAGATCCACTAGTGATAATTTTTACTTCTTGCCATCATGAGGAGACAGATTTGTAGATGACCTGAACTGAAAATGATGTGAAACAGAACAGCGATCAGCATGCTATTGGTATTCATGGTGGTCGATGTTGTAGGTCACATCTATCTAAAATTAGTTTTTATTACTTTTCTTCTTCTTCTTTCCCATTCAAAGTAGAAATCTGTAAACACTCATCAAATTTGGATCACTTGCAAAATTATTTGAACAAATGAAAAACAGATATGAAATAAAGATTGGGACTGAGTCACTTTTGCTGCAGTTTTAAAGTAGCCATAGTGTTTGTTTGCGAAGAAACAGCAGGTGTTTCTGGGTTGTTTCACATCATGCTGTATGCTTAAATCTATGGCTTAGTTTTTCTGGTCTCAATGAATCTGTTGCAATGCAGATAGAACTTTATTTGTCCTTAGGGGGGACATATTTTTTTAAAGAAGCTCTTTAAATACATAAATATGTAGATAAGAAAAAATAAATAAACACACACACAATTTGATCTGAACACACACCAGAATGATTATAAAGCAAGAAAATTAAAAAGAAAATTTCTGACTTGGTCGTCACAGTCACAGTAAGGCATTATGCAGATGCATTGCTGTTGCAACAAAGGGGTCCAAGTAGCGTTTATTGACACACTTGTGCTGATTGATTTGTTGGCACAACTGATAAAGAGCAATAATTTGTTCAGAATATTAATTGAAGACAGTTTGCAGTCTTCCATAGCTCTCTTATTCAAAAATGGTGTTCACTTCTGCTTCACCCACTTCTGATCACTCCATACTCTTCAAGCAGAGATCTAAATTACTTGATTCAAAGCTGACTTGCTGCCACCATCTTCTGTAAGAGTGACATTTTGCAGTTATTAAGCTGAAGGGCGTTACAGTCCTGCCGCTCCTCACCATGGTAGTGCCGAAGTTCCTGTGGGCATTAAGGAAAAATAATGCAGTTGTGCTGTAGTTAGTTCTGCTGATTCACATCTCCAAGGATTTGGGTTCAGTACCCATCCTAATCACTGTCTACGCTGAGTTTGCCAGTTTTCATCTTGTTTTTTTTCTTTTACTCCAGTCTCCTTCCAAGTACCAAAGATATTCATGTTATAGTAATTTGCACACAAATTCAGGATGTCCAATTCTGTATGCTCTAATTATGCATGTGTGCAATTTCCTCATTTTGATCTGGCAGGTTCATGTCATTAAAAGTACCAGATTTAATTTGCTTACTGAAGTTGAAGGTGCACATCTGCTCAAAGCATCTACAGAGACAATAGCATACAAGCCAAGATAAGTAGGGTGGAGCACATTCACACACTGTGCTACTCTGTAAAGCACCTCTGACAAATTACACCAAAGTATCTGTGAAGACTGAGGAAAACCATCGAAGGAGCAAAAATGCTAGTAATTAGATTTTGAATATTGAAATACGTTCATAATCCATTAGATTTGATATCACTGTACTGGATGTCAACAGCAAAGTTAAAAACAGAATCCAAGAAAGTGAAAAAATATAAAAATAATCGAAAAAAGCATCACTGGACAAATACTGCCTTTTATATGTCCCCTGTCACCCATTAATTAATTTGCTATGAAACAGACACAGATAGGAGAGACCAGGACCTAAAGGCAGACAAAGAGATGGATTGGAGGAGGATTTGACAGCACCACTGCTATAAATGTTTAGATACATTTTACTTTATTTTATAGTAATCAATTTTTATACAGTTGTGTTTTATTTTTATTTATTGTTTCCTATGCACTGTGATGTTCCGTGCTCATTAGGAGTTGGTTTACATAAGTAGGCACTCACTCTGACTCTGATCAAGTGTTTCAAACATGTTCAAGCACCTCTTCTTCTGTTAGTTATTTTATTCTATGTACAGTTAGCTTTTTTTTAAACTTTCAATCTTATTAAAATCAATTTAGAGATCCAGTGACAAATTTCTACCTTATGATTTTTTTTTCAATGCAAACACAGTCATGATATTTAGAATTTCTTCTTCGGACATTGATTTAAGATGCACTGTCTGTAGTTTGAATTGTAATATATTGCCTCCTACAACACAAGGTTTGATTGTTCCCATTATAAATAACTGATTTTTCTGAAAATTACCTATTTTTAAAATTTTGACTTTTTTTTACACAATCAGGTGGGTAAAGGATAAATCTCTCTCTCTCTCTCTCTCTCTCTCTCTCTCT
>JANRMT010062790.1:63272987-63286406 GCA_026402145.1 Polypterus bichir lapradei | reverse complement strand
TTTTTTTTATGTAGTCATGATTATAAGACAACAATTTGTCTTCTCAGCTGAATTTACATCAGAAAGAGAAAAAAAAACCATAAAGACAGCTGTTTAAAATTTGAAAATGTCAGACACATTTACTTTATTTCTCTCTGATTTACTCAAGGTAACTGCTGCATGTAATGGGTGGTTGTCATCAGCTCAGATGACTCCCAGTTTTTTCATCATTACCCTCTGGCACACACTTATCAAATCATCCACATCAGCTCCAATGATTTTGTCTGCCTCTCTGTTAACCTGCTGGAGCTTCTTTAAATTTTGATTTGTCAGACCACTACACCAGGCAATGGAGATGAAAGTGATGACAGGCTGGATTACTGTGCGATAAAATGACAGCATGAGGTCCCTGTCCATTTTCAATAGGCTGAGCTTATGGAGAAGAAATAAGCTGTGATTGCATTTACAGCATATATGTTTTGTATTAAAATTCCAGATTAGATTATTATTGATCTGGTGCCTAGGTATGTATATTCTCACAGAATGTTCAAGAGTAAACATATAGATTTCTGCTTCCAAAAAGTAAAATAGCATTTCTTTCAATTTATGACATTCAGAAAAACATAATTATTTTTGTCTCAAGTCATTAAACAATCTACTTGATTTAAGTAATGACTTTTATCCTCTCCAGGCAGTTGTCCTATCATCATTGTGTCATCTGCACACTTGATATTGGAACAATGATAATTAGTCTGTCTCAGGTCACTGGTATAAAGTGTAAATAATAAGAGGGACAGAAGATAACCTTGAGGAACTCCTGTGCTCAATTAAATGCAGTTTGAAAAACAATCTGAAGACAACAGTAGAAGAACATTCTAAATCCATAACACACTATATGGATTAACATTCATATCTATTAATACATATATAAGGTTGGATAGCTGTGAACCTTGAGGAAAAGCCAGAACTAGTGTTTTTGTTTTAGAAACTGGACATATCAAGAAAAGTTTAGGTGTTATTTAAGACAATCAGCACTACATCCTCTGTTTGCACAATAAAAGCTAGGTCAGTGTTATAATTATGTTGTTTACCAGATGTTCAAAGCAGTTCACTAACATAAAGGTAAGGGCCACTGGCATATAGTTTATTGACTGCTAGGCTTAGAATCCTTTGAAACAGGGGTAATGATTTTATTGAACTTAGATATAATATACTACAGGCCACTTAAGAAGAAATTGTAAAAACTGGAAAGAGCTCCTTAAAACAGAACCTCCACAGTCAACCTGTTACACAGTTGCACATGACAGCAAGTTGTTTTTGACTTTTCGTCAACTATTTTGAGTTCCTTTAATGAATTTTTTTCTGACATTTTTATCAGGTTCTTTACCCATACATGTTCATTTTAGACACAGAAATCACAATCTCAGTTCTCCTTTATAAACACTTTTAGTTCAATTGGAAAGGCGACTTGTTATTAGCACCTACTCCAATTAATTTTTAGACCTATCCAGACTTGCTTTGGAATTCTATAATTTAACCATCTCATGATTTTTTATTGTGATTTTGCTTTGTTTAATGTACTTGCTTAACCTCCTCTGCAATAATCTTCTTTTTTCTCACCTACATTATATTCATTAAGATGGGCTGTAATACTTTACACACACAGTAAGCTTTGGATTATGTACATTTAGATGGCTTTCTTCTCAATGCTCATTACTCAAGTATTTAATGCTGGGGCAAGTGCAATCCAAAATGTTCCAGAGTTATTACCCCATTGCCCCCAAAAAAGTGTCACTATACACTGCAAAAAATGAAATCTAAGCAAGTGAAAAATATTTATATTATGACATTAAATCTTGCTTTTCTCATTGTAAGAATTACTGACGTATCAAAAAATGTGTATTTATGATGATTTAGCTTACTTTAAGAAATCTTGTCACGTAAATTTCACTTACCCCATTGGCAGATTTTTTTTTTGCTAAATAAAAGCAAAACAATTTCCATTTAAAGTTTTTTGTCTAGTTTTTGCATGTGCATTTTTGCAGTGTAGATATAGCATTGTGACTGATACCAACAAGGGAAAACTGAGGCATATAGCCAATATTGGTTTAGTCCAACAACAAGCAAGATTATGAAAAAATGACACACTGAGAACTAGATACAACTACTCTTGCCCTATACCCTCATCTTGTAGCATGGCCAGTGTCTCCAGTTGTCTTCTCATTGTCAGGCTCTCTGTCTACTATCATGCAGAAGCCAGATGCTATCTGCTCCTTTTTATTCTCTTATCCAAAAGTCCTTTTCTAAATTCTTGAATCTTTCTTGGCACGTAGAATGTGCTACACTATTGCTAGTCTGCCACAGGCATAATAAAGTGTAAGTGTTTTTTCACTTATTAAGAAATGAAACTTGTTTTCTTTAGTTTAAGTATAAATATGTTGCTTTTGAATTAAAGTTTTGCCTGGAGTGCCTCCTTTTTTCTTTTCTGACTTCACCCCACAGATTTCCATCTACATACCCCAGTCATCCTTTTTTGGAACCACTCCTGTCATTGGATGAGGCCTCTTTTGCTGTTATTATCAGGATGCTCCTGTGGCACTGCTTTAGCTTTACTGCACAAATGCTGTTTTTTAAGAACTTAAACATTTTTTTGAGTTCAGGCCATTGAGCTCAAGCTATTTATGTATCTGTAAAAGGTCTAACTATGAATATTCATGAAGGATTACTATCTACCACATTGGCTTAGTAGCTTAATACATGTAGCTCTGGTTTTCTGTGTGAAGAAATACTTAATAATATCTGGGCAAAATGTACCCAAATTCTTTCAGTCCATTCCTGGAGAACTCATTTCAGAGTTTCAATGGTCATCTACCATATTAATTATCTTGATAATTCTATGCACATATTTCACCTGTTAATCTTTTAATGCGTAAACTGAAGGGAATTCACTTTATAATCTTTCCGGACAGCTCCTGCCCTGCATTCCTGAATTCAGTCTAATACAGTATCTCATCTGTTTACTTTCGTTAGCACTAATATGAATGCTACATTTTCACACACTATTCTAGATGGGGCCTAATTATAATTTTACACGACTAGTTCTGACAACTGTAATAAACACTCCATCATTGTATAATTATGTATAACAGTTTTACATTTTATGTGTGACACTTTCTCACCTCCTGTCCTGTTTTATAGTTTCCATCTTTGAAGGCAACCCTCTCAACATGTGTCTTTACTCCTTTTTGTGCATCTCACACTCACATTTCCTCTTTTGTCGCTTCACCAAAGTCAAACTGACCAATCACACAAAAGACAAATGGAACAATCAGATTACTCCAAGGGACTGAATACATAGACCTTAATGTTTTATTATATAGTAGATATACGTGCATATGAATCGAGCAGTAGTTTCCATGTTTTTCATAAATAATCTGGGATTTAGCACTCTACTTTAGTGTTATAGTGCCTGTTTTGTCATAATAAAGTGGCAGCTACAATATCTGTTTATATGTTTGTGTTTAATTGCTTTGAGATGTTTAATGCTTGGACAGAGGTATCCATAACAATACAATACAATAGTGAGAAAGAATGGAGCTTTATTAGGCACTTTTTAAAACTACATAATTTAGTTTAGAGTTAATAAATATAGGTACAATCCTTGGACAGAAAACAATATCAGTGAAGATTTAAAAAACTGAAGCAGGGGATATTTGTTTGTATTTACCAAGAAATATGTTAATGATTGCACAATTAGGTAATATTTAAGATACATCTATAAATATGTTTTTTTTTTTATTTATTATTGAACATCTACAGTATGGCAAAGACTAAATCTGATCTCAAGTGGTGTAAACCAGGATGAGCAGATAATGCATACCAAGGAGAAAATATCTGTCAAATTCACAGCTTTCATCAAGGAACTGAAGTCATAAATATAAATTGTAAGGCAACAACTTGATCCATTTATGTTTGACATTAAAAACAAAAATGAATTTATTTATTATCTCCTATAGAAATTACGTAAAGAAAGGCATGAAACCTTCTGATTAATTCATTACCTTTTGTTGATTCTTTGATGAATAAACTCGTTTTCAAAATAAAACCAAAGCATTATGTATTAGTATCATTCCCATATTACATTTGTAAGCATTTAAGCTTAAAATGAAATTCCAAATATGACAGAAGATTCAAACTGAAGGTTTTTTCTTTTTTGCTGGCAGTGGGACTTATATTGGAGGCTGACCTGCCACACATTGATACATTTTGCAATTCCAATAATACAAAAAAAGGTCATTGAAAGTTACAGACTGAATGACTCTGCAGGAAATGTATGACAAGAAAAAAAAAGCTGCAGTTGACTCGCCTGAAATAGTGGAAGAAAAAAAGAAATGAGTTTTCCTTTCCTATCTAATGGATTTTTACTATTATTATTTATTCATGCTCTCCTGTGCTTTATCCTTGAGATTCTGTCCCTGTGCCCTTAAGGAAGAAAATGAGTTTGCCATGTATCCTTATATTTTTATCTTTTGGCTTAAAATATATTCATAGTATGACTGCCACAAGTACTACTTGATTAGGCAATCCATTTATTTCAAAATCTAAATATACAATTTGTGAAACTGTATTACTTTGAAGTGCCACAGGGTGACTGGTATATTCTACTGGAGAAAGTCTGTTCTGTTGCAGGACAGGTAAACCTAATATATGAAAAAGGATTTCAGATGAATAGGAATTATTATACATTGTAAAGCTGCTCCAAAAATTTAATTTAAGACTTAATCCAAAGCAAATTGCAAATAAAAATAAGCTTGAAGGCAGTTTCTACAACTGAGGTACTGAAGTGTTATGTAACTTGCACAAGTTTAGTTAGAGAAAGTCTGCTCATTGCCTTGTTCTTTACAGTCCAATACTCTAGCTTCGGATATCACAATGTGACATGCAGAGGATTCTAAAAAGCTACATTCACTTATGCTTTTAGGTCCCATGTAACGTGCTGCTTTGGGCTAGTGCTAAAAGATATCAGAGTTGTAAAAAAATAATGAACATTAATAAGGGAGTTCAACTAATTCTTATTAACAGAGGATCCAATTCACTTTGGTTCAGTTTATTCCTGTTAAGTTAGTTTTCACTTATGGACCCAGTGTACAGCACAGTAAACACACATATAGTATGAAACAGAAAATGCAAAATAAATTCAGGACATAATGTTCATATATGAACAGAGAAACATCATGCAGTGTACATAAAAATATGCCTACGTGGACACATATACAGATGATAACTTTATTAAATATCTACCTTCTCTTACAGGGTCAAACAATATGTTACACTTTGCTCAAGAGGAAACTAGAAGGATAACAAGATTAAGCGATTGTAGGTCAAAATTTGATGAGTAATATGCAAGGTCACTCTCTGCAGATCTGTATTAAAAGACAGGGCCCATGCTCTTGTTCAGAACAGAAACTCCAGTTATTATTGAAGTAATGTAATTTCTGCTATGAATGTGGAGAAAAAGCAAATGAGACATTAGCCTGTCAAGAACCCTTCAATATTATCGCTGACATTAGTCCTACCATGAAATTATACTCCATTAACATGGATTTAGCAATTCCTAAGTATGTAGGATATACCAAAGTTTTAGGCTAGAGCATCAAAAATGAAAGACCGTGTCTCTGATATGGATGTGAGCAACACTGAAGTAGCACAAGGAATGGTCCTGTCTCCTTTTCACTTCATTGCACTGTACACCTCAGACTGTAAATATAACACCAAGTCATGCCCCCTGCAGATATTCCCACATGATTGTGCACTTATGGGGTGTATTGTTAAGAGTTATGAGACAAAATATAGGAGTCTGATAGGAGAACTTTGTTTATTGGTGCAAAGAAAATTGTCTGCAACTTAACATCTGCAAAACCTGGGAACTGGTTATAGATTCAAAGAGTCTCTACATCCGATCACTATTTAGGAAGTGGATATAGAGGTAGTGCACTCCTACAAGTATGTGGGGCTTCACATCAATGACAGGTTGTACACACAGGAACTATAGAAGAAAGGGCAGTGTAGGCTTTTCTTACTTCGGAGACTGTGTTCCTTTAATTTGGGTACTGACATCCTTCACATCTATATAACTCTGTGGTGGCCAGTGCAATATTCTACTCTGTCGTGTACTGGCCAGAAAATTCAAGAGATGCCCACTGAATCAATATGCTAATTAAAAGGGCAGACTCAGTTATGGGTGACGCCCTGGAGGTTGTAGCAAAGGAGAGAATGAAAATGAAACTGAGTGGCATTATGAACAATGCTGCACATCCTCTCTCTGACACACTAAAATCGTACTTTCAGCCAACAAATTATTCAACAGAAGTGTGTCGAGAAATGCTACTGGGGATTCTTTAGACAAATGGCAGTATGCCTGCATGATGTGTTTCTTTTTTTCGGTCATTCTGGAGTGTACTCACACAATACTTTGTATACGTATGTTTATTTATTTATCTATTTTTTAAAATAAGTTTCTGCAAAAAGCTAATGTTCCCCTGGAAACAAAAAAAAATAAATCTATCTTTTTATCTAGCAATGTAATAAATCTAGGTGATGTGAAGTGATTAGAAATCAGAAGAGCTCCCTACTTGGACTGGTATCCAAGAGAATATTCTACTTCAAATTGTACAAGAAGAATATTTTTATGATCCACAATGCCTAACAGAAATAGCATCTGCCTAAAGCAATGACAACTGTCTTTGTGAAGAAAAAAATGTGATACAAAAATGTTTCACTCTTCAACCACATGATTTTTGACGGCAGAAATTACATTCTCTCTCCAATTACTGACAAATACACCCACACTGTATATGTATGTATATAGCTTCCTCCTGCCTTTTGAGGTGGCAGAAAATGTCATGCTCATTACTCTGCTTAAAGTAATTCCTTTTCAAGATGCCCACAAATTAAGTAATCTGTGTCTTTGTGTTAAAATGAATGAAGTCAACATATAAATCTCACTTCATGCTCTTCTTTCACAAAGTAGTTTTTTGAAGGCTGTGCTTTTGCAGCCATTGTACCTATGACAGCAGTTAGTGGAATGTAATAAATAAAATAGTTTTTACTTTGCTGAGTGCTAGCATGATTTTGACCGAAGACTAAGGATTTGTGGATTTTTTTTTACTATGCTGAACAATAATGGCAGGACACATAACACAAAATCTCTGAATTACCACAGTCAATAAAGACTGTTGCAGCATGATTTCTGTTTCCTATTAAGCATGTATAAATCCTAAAAAAAATACTACTTCTTTTAAGATAGCAGCATTCTAGTTGTAAAAGATCTTCATCTATTCCTAGCAACATTGGTGTAAAGGGGGTTGTTAATTGCTCTGTACACTGCTGGAGGCATAATGGGCAGGAATCATCATGAAAAGTTTTAATAAAGTTGCACTGCAGTTACAAACTGATGACAATAGAGCCGTAAAAAGGCAATCATGAAGAATATGGTAAGCTTTCATTTGGCCAGTTTAAAAAATATATCTCATGTACAGTATGTAGTAACTTTAACCCAGTCAGCTCGAGAAGTCAGAGGGTATTACACAGCATGTAGTTATAATCAGTGGATAGAATTACATTTCTTATTTTATCTGTGTCATTTCTTTAACACACATTTGCCCTGTGACAGTGTAACTGATCTTCTTTCGGCTGCTCCCATTAAGAGTTGCCACAGTGGATCATCTTCTTCCATATCTTTCTGTCCTCTGCATCTTCCTCTGTTACACCCATCACCTGCATGTCCTGTCTCACCACATCCATAAACCTTCTCTTAGGCCTTCCTCTTTTCCTTTTTCCTGGCAGCTCTATCTTTAATATCCTTCTCCCAATATACCCAGCATCTCTCCTCTGTACATGTCCAAACCAACGCAATCTCGCCTCTCTGACTTTGTCTCCCAACCATCCAACTTGAGCTGACCCTCTAATGTCCTCATTCCTATCCATCCTCCTCACACCAAATGCAAATCTTAGCATCTTTAACTCTGCCACCTCCAGCTCTGTCTCCTGCTTTTTGGTCAGTGCCACCATCTCCAACTCTCCAACCCATATAACATAGCTGGTCTCACTATCATCCTGTAGACCTTCCCTTTCACTCTCGCTGATACCCGTCTATCACAAATTACTCCTGAAACTGTTTTACACCCATTCCACCATGCCTGCACTCTTTTTCACCTCTCTTCCACAATCCCCATTACTCTGTACTGTTGATCCCAAGTATTTAAACTCATTCACCTTCGCCAACTCTACTCCTTGCATCCTCATCATTCCACTGACCTCCCTCTCATTTACACACATGTATTCTGTCTTGTTCCTACTGACCTTCATTCCTCTCCTCTCTAGAGCATATCTCCACCTCTCCATGTCCATCACCATTGCAAAATAGAAAGGGCTCAGAGCCGATTCCTGATGTAATCCCACCTCCAACTTGAATGCATCCGTCACTCCTACGGCAGACCTCACCACTGTCACACTTCCCTCGTGCATATCCTGTACAACTCTTACGTACTTCTCTGCCACTCCCGACTTCCTCATACAATACCACAGCTCCTCTCGAGGCACCCTGTCATATGCTTTCTCCAGTTCCACAAAAACGCAATGCAACTCCTTCTGACCTTCTCTATACTTCAGTGTAACTGATACATATGCAGATATTAACAATTTGTCATTAAGGGCAATTTAAACCATATTACATTTTTTGTGAAACATTTCATTTCCAGTAATCTGGTGCTTTACTCATAAAAAATGATTTTTATATACAACACTACAGAAGTTGGGTTAAAATAAAGCTACAAGACAACCCTATAATACTCTTAATGCTGTATAGTGTACTGTATATCTATATAATCATTGCTTATAAATATAATAAAAAATCATTGTAGAAGACTGATCCTTAAGTTGCCACTTGCACCTCAATAAAGTCTCATGCTGCTGTTGTTATTATGTCATAAATGGAGAGGGAAATTTTCAGAAAAACCTCAACCACACAATGAAAACAACAAAAGGTTGAACTTCAAATACACAATTACACCATAAGTCAAGAAAGAAAGAAAATTTTAAATAAGTATTAACCAACATACAAACGTAAAATCTAAAATAACAAAGCCAATATTTTAAAACTAGAAATAACCAAAATAAAAAATCTCAATATTTTCAGAAGAAACTCACAGCAGAAGGGAGCAGAAGAAGTCACTGCAAAGTTAATGCCACTGCAGCAATACCGAGGATGACTGGGGTTTATGTGGCTTTAAGGTATGGCAGCTTAGTCTAACTGCAACACTTCAGGGTGATCAGAGTTCTTGCTTCTCACCCTCACATCACAATTAACACAAATTAGAGGCAAGTAAATTACACAAAAGGAATTTAAACTACATAACTACCAATGTACCACATGATTAGCAGAATTGGGAAAAAATCTAGAAATAAAATATAAAAGAAGCAAAAAAGCACAATGCCCAAGGTGAGATCCATGACAAACCATGACAGCAAAGACTTACAGGCAATGATACCAATCTGGAGTGAATTTTGCAAGACTTCAGTGGATTTATTAGATACTTGAAACTGTCAGGAGAAATTTCCGTCTTCACCTTCCTTGTCATTTCACATGATAGCTACTTTCTAACAATGTACAGGTAGCTATTTCAGAGAAAGAGCATTACTTAACACAGACAGAGCAGCTTATAAGATACACCTGCTGTAAGCAGCTAGAACTCAATAGTGGAACTGAGTAGTGTATTTAGTAATAAAGTATGTCCCCTTCTGGACACTAGGAATTCGAAGTGACAATCCATTGTTTCCTATCAGTAACATGAAATTAAGCTGCAAAATAGTAAGGAAAATGTAACGTGATCTTTTTTAGTCACAGTTATACATCCTGAAGTCCTTTATGTCATAAGGCATATTTGTTGTTGTTGTTGTTGTTTATGTCATAAGGCATATAATAAACAAATCATCACAAAATGTGTTGTATGACTTCATCCATTTGGATCAAGTATCTTAGTATGAAAGAGCAGCATTGTACTGTCTTTCCACCTAAAGATCCATAGGCTCAGAAGGAAATCCCTGATCTGAGCAGAGGTTTTGTAGTACCCATTGCCTCTTGTGTATTACTAATCAGCGTGATTGTCTTCTATGGAATATAATAGTATTTGAATCATGTTTTCTATCAATCCCTACAGTTTAAGAAAGGCATTATCTTTTTTTCCAAAGGGATGTTCTACAATATAAGATAACTTGCCTAGTTCCATTATTTGAGCTGTTTAAACAGTGTTTTGATGAGGATTTAAAGTAAAATATATGACCAACAAAGGCGTTTGGCAGCCTTGATACATATTTGAGAGATGGACATCTGAAAAGAGAAGAGATATAATTGAAAGAAAAATGATCAATATATGAAATAATTAAATGAATATTGATTAACAAAAAACAAAGTTGGCAAAAAGTCAAGACAGAGAAAGGCATACATGTGAAATTATTTGTTTAAACTGAGCACCAAATAGCAATGGACGTTTAATATAAAGAAACAAGAGAGTGTTTTGTATAAAATCAAGATGACGAGGGTGCCACTTGCATGAAATTATTTTGTAAAAGGTCTTTTGAAAGGTCCCTGTCACCCACAGTTGACTCTGTACTTTAATATTGTGACATGTGAGTCCCTGTCTTGCACCCCAAAACATGAGGCAGAGTCTCAGTACTTTAACAAAACCAGCTTTATTCAGCTTGAAACAGGAACAGCACCATTATTTATTGTAGCGGGATCTACCATTCTTCTATACACAGACACAGTAGTCAGGCAGGGTAATGACCAGGTTAGTGGCCAAGTAATACTGTTCCCTGCATTTATAATGTTCCTTGCATCTCCTACTGACGACAAGTGCTCATAGTGTGACCGCGATCGGCTTGGATTTGCTTTCGCGGTGGGCTGCTGCAGCTCTGGAAACCTGTGGTTCCCCCAGCAACTGATAAGCTGTCTTCCAAACATGCTGCGATCATGCTTCGGGATATTCTTCAGCATGTTGTCCCATTGGGGGGAGTCCAAAAAGTGTTTAGAAATGTTACAATATGTACTAACTAGCAAGAAGCATCTAATCTGTGCTTACTGTATTTCTTTTTTTAATTAACATCAGAATTACCAGAGTCTATGAAAAAACTCGTAGATCCGGCCCACCTTAAATCCGTTTGCACCTCTCAGCCAGCGTCTTTTGGCCTCTAAATGTGCCGACAAAGACAAGCTGCAAGCAGCTGGCTATTCCATCCCCCAACCGACTTAGAACGTGCATTAACTTCTCCCAGCTCATGTCTTGATTGATTATCTGGGAGTGAAGTGGAGTTTTAGAGTGGAAATAATGAATCATTATTTGGAACACACACATTTCATGTGTGTTCCGTTTCTACAGTAATCTGTGTAAACACATATTTTAGTAGTAAATGACAAAATGTAGGCATAAACTATATAATGTATGAAGCCTGAAGTCCAAAGATCAAATAAACACTTTCACAAAAGGTTCAAGGAAAAGACAGCAGCTTCTGTGGCGTAGTGGTAAGATTGGCTGACTTGTAATCAAGAGTCCCTGGTTCGATCTCCACTGCCTCCTATATTTGCCGTTTCAGCAGTGAGCTGCTCTTATCTATACTAATAAAAGGCAAAGCCCTCACTCATCACTAATTCTCCAACTTCCCGTGTAGGTAGAAAGCTGAAATTTGGCAGGCTCATTCCTTACAGCTTACTTACAAAAGCTGGGCAGGTTTCATTTTGAAATTCTACGCGTAATGGTCATAACTGGAACATATTTTTGTCCATATACTGTAATAGAATTCAGCTCGATAGCCGTGGGAGGCGGAGTTTCGTATTAAAATATTTAACCAATCACATTTCAGCCATCATTTGTTGTCAGGAAGAGACAATAGACTGCAGCTCCATAGCTGTGGGAGGCGGAGTTTCGTATTAAAGCATTTAACCAATTACATTTCAGCCATCATTTGTTGCCAGGCAGAGAGGCTTTCAAAATCTGTTGTGGAGGCACTCTAACACAGAATAAATGTCGATTAACCTGTTGCTTCAACCAATCAGATTTTGAGTTGGTGTCAGTAGGACCCTCTAGCAGGCGTACGGCAACGTCACCGTATTCAGACCCGTTGATTGGATAGAAGCCGATATGAGGAACTCTACGAGGCCATTGAACGCACCGCAAACGCTCCAAGCGAAAGATCGTCGCGTGCACTACGGCCAACTCCATGGCAGGATTCTGGACAATATTATTTGCCAGACACAGACCAGATTTCAAGACCACGAAAACCTGATGTTTGTCACGCTCCTCGAGCCCCAGAAGTTTCGGGAATACGAGAAAAATTTCAAGCCTTCTCCAGTGTAACACAAGAGCCACGGAGCGCTTTTTGATCTGTCTCGGCTAAAAACAGAACTGACTGTAATGTATGCCATGGATGATTTTGCAGGAGAATCTCCCACTGATCTCCTTGACTTCCTTCATCAGAAAAATCTGAATGAGAGCATGGGGCAGCTGTTCACATTGGTATATTTGGCGGTGAGCATTCCTGTGTACACTGCTTCTGTCGAGCGGACATTTTCAGCCCTAAAGCGAATTCAAACTTATGCCAGAAATACCATAGGGCGGGTTCGCCTTTCAGCATTTGCTTCGATGGCGATAGAAAGTGAGGTTTTGATGGAACTGAAGCGCACGGATAATCCGTACGACAGAGTAATTAAACTGTTTTTGAGGAAAGAGAGGAGGATGGATTTTGTTTACAAATAATCCGAATTTTTGGTGAGTAAAATGTTGCGTTTTTCCTAAATAATATTGTAAGTCTATGAGTTATTATTGATGTTTTTTATGTGATGTCGCGGCTGTGGCTGCAGTAAAAAGGAACTTGTTCACCCCGCTTTGTCTATTCAATAAAGGCATTTATTGTGGCTACAGGAGTTATCTTTTTATATATATATATATATATATAATCATACTGTCAAATAAACAAACCACACACCGTGGCGCAACACGAGAGGCTTTGCCTTTAGCGCTGACGTCCGAGGTTCGATTCCCGACATGGGGTGCGGTGAGTGTGTATGCCCGATGAGCCCAGAATTAGGGCGAAACACATGCCGCGTATTGTTTGCATTATTTGACAGTAAAACTATTTCAGTATATTCAATATATATAAATCAGCGCTTCCCGATTCATTTTACCCTCGCACCCCCTTGGTTTGAGAAGAAGTATGAAAAAATATGAGGTTAACGCAGAAAAATAGATCACCAATTGAAGCTTTATGAATAATGGATACTTTATTCACCATCAATAATTGTTTTGGTAAAGCCATACTCAGTGTAATCCTCCTTCCATTTTCGCGACTAGCCATGATTAAATGAACGGTAAAAAAGTAAGAGCGAAG
>JANRMT010062790.1:63236766-63262987 GCA_026402145.1 Polypterus bichir lapradei | reverse complement strand
ATATATATATATATATATATATATATATGCCAGCAACACTCATGACAATGACAAAACAATTACATTGTCAATCATGTTACGTTATTATTAAAATATTTCCTTTTTTTTTTCATTACTTCTTTAACACACTACTTCTCCGCTGCGAAGCGCAGGTATTTTGCTAGTTGTTAATATTATACAGTACACACATACACTTGGTTTGCTTCTGTAACAGACAGTGTACATTTATAGGACTTGTAAAAGTTACCGTTTTTTATTTGGAATTATTCATTTTATGACCTGTATAGTACATTTCGGAAAAATTTGTGGCACAGATGCAACATTATTCATATTCATTCGCATAACATCTTGTGGTTTGTAATCAGTAACCGCGTGTTTTTTTTTCCCCGATCTTGCCAGTCCCCACATGTTGCTGTATGCTGTTTCTTTCGTACTCCAGGACATGCAGAGGAGATAATAGTACAAAGCAGTAACTTCAGCACTATATGCAATATCAGATTCAAATGTTAACAGTTCACACACATGCAAAGATCGTCCTTCCTACATTTACAACATGTGTAACTGTTACAATGTACACGCTTCGCTCTTTGCTGTGGTTCCTATTACACACCTGAAAGAAAGAGACAATATATGTGAAAACATCATCGCACTAATTAATGCAATATTATTTGAAAATGAACAGCGTCAGATCGGGTGTGAATTTATGCTGGCACTGTTACATGCGAGCTATAGCGCGTCTTGTTGTGATCCAAATAAATAACATTCACGCTATAGCGCATCTTTATGTGATCAAAATAAATAACATTCGAGCAATAGCACATCTTTATGTGATGCAAATAAATAACATTCGAGCTATAGCGCGTCTTTATGTGATCCAAATAAATAACATGCGAGCTATAGTGCGTCTTTATGTGATCCAAATAAATAACATGTGAGCTATAGCGCGTCTTTATGTAATCCAAATAAATAACATGTAAGCTATAGCGCGTCTTTATGTGAAAACAGCAGTGTCAGATGTTTGGGTAGGATCGTGAATGCGACTGAGAAAATGAAACTGAATAAAAAAATTTAAAAAAACCAAAGCTAACCTTTACATGTATCATACATTTACATCGGCTGTTACAGACTGGCTGAAATCAAATGTATGTTTTTATTCTAAAATAGTGAGAATAAAAGCAGCTCACTTCTCAAAACGGACTCGCCGGGAATCAAACCCGTGAAGTTTTGATTACCAGTCAACAGCTGATTCCGTTACACCACCGAAAAAGTCGTAGTAAATGTGTGTCAATGTGGCGCCCTAACGCATGTTTTTTTCTGCAGGTATATTTTTGAATAGAAGTGCACTTGTTCAATTTGTAGCTTTTGTGAAAGTGTTTATTTGATATTTGGAAATCATGCTTAACACATTATACACTTCATGTCTACATTTTGTCAATTATTACTAAAACATGAAAAATGTTTTTGTTTTAACGATGTGTTTACTGTACATAGATTGTTGTAGACATGGAACACACATGAAATGCATGTGTTCCAAATAACAATATAGTACTTATAAAAGGTGTCATTTTGCTTGACTTCTCACTCTACTCAACTCCAAGCAACTGATACGCAGTAAACAGAATTGAGCTGAGAAAACTGTGCGCCTGTGGGGGATGTGACAGCAGACTGCTTGCTGTTTGCTGCTTATCAATACATTCAAAGGACAAAAGATGCTGACGGAAAGGTGAGAAGCGATTTAAGGTGGGAAGGAGCTACGAGTTTTTTCGTAGGCTCTGGTAATTCTAGTGTTAAGATATTTGGGAAAAATTTGAAGCATTAATCTCCATCTTCTGTATTACTAAAAAGGCAACTGACCTAGTAGTTTGTGCAAGAAATATGATATGAAATCTAATAACCCTGTGTAAAAGCCAATCTTTTTAGAATGTAATGTTAATGTTAAATTCACTTAAGATACAATGGATGATGTGTATAATAATGTAAAGGGGGCATATAATGCTGTAGTTCCCATTGTAAGGAAAACTGATATAGTGTAGACAGAAGAATCTGAGCAGGAGCTTTCAGTGTACTCAGTGAGACATTTTTAAGACAGCTGCAATGAATGAGGATGGCACTGTTAACCTTGAGGAATACAGTTTAGTAGTTTCTAGCTACATAAGCACTTGCACTGATTTGATTGTGCCCTTCAAACACATCTGGGCATATCCAAACAATAAACCATGGATTAATTCAGAGATCCACTCCACGCTTCATGCTCGCTCCAAGGCATATGCCTCAGGCGATGCCAGTGAGTGCAAAAAAATCCAGAGTTATTAGAGAAGCCAAGAAGAAATACAAACTTAAATTGGAAGGTCACTGCACTACTACTGACACTCAGATTATGTGGCAGGGATTAGGAAACATCAAAGGCTATAGAGACAGAAGGACAAGGTCGACCACTGACAGCCATTTCTCTCTGGATGATTCTATGCCCGCTTTGAAGCCCATAACACTTAGTGGGCAGGAAGGGGGCTAATGAGAGTTCAGTGACCCTCTTCACAATATTATCCGCAGATGTGGAAAAGTCTCTGAGGAGACTTCCCGAAGGCAGCCGGCCCTGATAACATTGCTGGACATGCACTCAAAGCTTGTGCTTCAACTCTGCCTGATGTTCTGGCTAACATATTTAACCTCTACCTTATGCAAGCCACAATCCCCACCTGCTACAAAACAACCACCATTATTCCACTGCCAAACAAGAGCAAAGCTAACTGTCTGAATGGCTACCGGCCCGTTAAATTGACTCCTATAGTGATGAAATTCTTTGAGAGAATCATTATGAGCTACATTCAGGCATTCATACCTGACACAATTGACCTCCTACAGTTTGCATATAGGCCAAACAGGTTGATTGAGGATGTAGTTAGCACAGCATTACATGCAGTTCTTACACACCTAGAGAACAAGTACTGCTATGCCCTACTGCTGTTTATTGATTATAGCTTGGCATTTAACACTTTGGTGAGCATAACAAAACAAAAATAATAAATACACAAGAATGTGTTCCAAAGTGCTATGCTGTACTTGCTCTTCACCCAAACATAACATCCCAGAAGAACATATTATTAAATTGCAGACCATACCACCGTCATTGGACTGATTTTTGGGCATTACGAATCAGTGTACAGGAGGAAGGTGGCAAAATGAAAGAGATGATTATTGATACTTGGAGGAAGAGAGGTAAGAACCCACCACTGTACATTGGAGAGACTAAGGTGGAGAGAGTGGTCACTTATACATTTGGCATTAACATCTCTGAGGTTCTCACTTGGACTTACCACATTACAGACCTGGCGGGGAAAGCCCGGAAGCATTTGTATTTTTAGAGAAGGTTGAGGCAGTTTGGTATGCCAAGCACTATCCATAGCAACTTCAACAGATGTACAATTGAGAGTATCCTCAACTATTCCATCACAGTCTAGTTTGGGAACAGTATAGCACAGGACCGCAAGTCCCTAAAATCCGTGCAAAATATCATTGGAACAGCACTCCCTGTAATACATGACAACCATAACACCAGACTTCTCAGCAGGACCCATAACATTATTAAGGACACAACCTACTGACTGCATGAACTCTTCAAACTGCTACCATCAGGGAGACACTCTCTTATGCTACAAGGCTTGTAAATAGGACCCATCCACTGCCCATCCCCTCAGCAATTCAGACCAGCTCGTGTCTGGAGGATGGGAGGCCATCTTGGGACCACATACCTGCAGAGCTTAAATTGAATCATTTATTTTCTTGCACATGCACTTACTTCAGTTTGTTTTTGCATTTCTTTTTCACCTGAGTGTTTTTAGTTTACTGTTGTTTATTCTCGTCTGTTGTTGTGTACATATGACAATTAAGTTTCAAGTTGCTGAATTTCAATAGAATATCAGTTTCTCATAGTTACTTATAATATGGTATAGTCTTTTACCCCCTACAAGATAACATTCAATAGAACTTTCTTTGCTTTATCTGTAAAACTGAATGTTCATTAAGCCAGTTAGGAAATAGTCTCATTATTGTCATGGACTATTAAATAAGTTTGCAAATGAGAGATTAACATACAGTTTTCATACCATTTTCAATATGAATGTTCTACATGTAATATGCTTGTATGACCAAACCTAGAGAGAAATGAAACAAGATAAATAAGCCTTAAACAAGAACTTTTCCATTTTTTAGGATAATTTTTTCTCTATTTTTGTGTGAACTGTTTTATTTTGAATTTACTAAAACATTTAAAACAAAGATATTTGGTGTGTGGAATTATTTAAGTTACATCATACTATTGCCACAATATTCCTGTGAAGCAAACTAAAAGCTGCAGAATTTTGAACAAATACAGCTACACCCTGAAAATAATGAAATTCTTTAATTTATCTTACACTGCTTGTACTCCAGGCTTACCTTTTGGTGTTCTAAATGTTTCATCCAAAATGAAAATTAATAAATGTGCGTACTGTAAAATGTACTTTGAGTGCTGCTGGTCTGATTGTTGTAATCCTAAATTACCTTGATTCTTACCCTTAGCCAGAATACACATTATTTTCTTACACTACTAACTTTGGCTCAACTTACCATTTGAAATGGATTTCAAATCTATGCCTTTTAATCTGATGTCAAAGTTGTCAATTGTGAGTTACGCTCTCGTTTACTTCATGCATACGGGTCCACTTCACTATTTTTGTGTTTGTACTGAAGGGCAAGTTACAAATTGTAGAGTAGCACCTTGAGATGTGGTGTCACTTTAACCTATTATTAAAGTGCAATTTATTTTCATTATAACTACATTCACATTACATGCCTCATTGCTCAGTTCTGATTTTTTTGCTCGAATTTGACCTGTATTGAACTGTAATGTGAACCCATCTGTCATCTAAAATGACACGCTTACACACATTGATACATTTGTGCACGAGTGAATCCAGCAAGGGGCAGACAACTGTTAGAGACTGCAGCTTTTACTAAACCAAAGATCTATATATATGTAAAGGATACATTTAGCTTCTTTTAATATCGGCTGACACAAACAATAATACAATTTCAAAGGAAAGCTCCTTGCAAAGCATAATGCAGTCATGGGGTTCCTGCAATCGGCTCTGGACACTTTGGGAGTGCGGGAGGCATTTTTCCAAGGTACAGGCTGCAGCAATGTCTTCCATTCATCCATAGGTGATCTTGAATTATCAGTGCAGTTGCCAGAGTATTTATATTTTTCTCACAGTCTTTGGTTCTAAAAAAAGAACATGTACTTTCCAAATATGGGATACAATCTTTTGGTGGCATAGTTCAGTTTTAAATAGGACACAGTAACTGTTGACCATAAACTAAGGGTAAAACTCTCCTTTAATAGCCTTCCTGATTTGCCTTCACTTGTCACTTCCCATCTGAGTTTTGCCTTCTCCCTGTCAGCTGGCTTGCATGGCTTAAATGCTTTTGCTTTGTCTATTCATGTCCCCAGTTACCCATTTTAAGAAAAATAATGTAAGGTAGAATAAGACACAGATCACACTGGCACATTTTAAACCTTTGGCTACAATAAGTCATCTGTCACGGTGGCGCAGTGGCTAGCACTGCTGCCTCGCAGTTAGGAGACCTGAGTTCGCTTCCCGGGTCCTCTCTGCATGGAGTTTGCATGTTCTCCCCGTGTCTGCGTGGGTTTCCTCCGGGTACTCCGGTTTCCTCCCACAGTCCAAAGACATGCAGGTTAGGTGGATTGGTGATTCTAAATTGTCCTTAGTGTTTGCTTGGGGTGTGTGTGTGTAGGCTGAGATTGGCTCCAGCAGACCCCCGTGGACCTGTAGTTAGGATATAGCGGGTTGGATAATGGATGGATGGATGGAGTCATCTGTGTCACCAACAACAAAACAACTAAATTTGTGAGATGACTTGTATTAAAACCGACGAAATGGATGCCCTAATAAGTAGTGTATGCATCCCATTTTACTCCGGAGGACGTCAGTTGTACAATGTTTTGTCGAGAAGGCAATAAAAAGGCAGACAGCTAGCTTTGATGCTTTCACAGAAATTGCTTAAACTGCTACACCAAGAGATTTGTGGGCAGCAATGGTGGGATTGTGACTGTTGTCACATCCTCCATTGTTTCTTGCCATGTTGCTGGTGCTGGCTGATGACAGCTGCGCTCAACCCATGCATATAGGCAAAGCAACACATGAATTCTGATCTGACTGTTCTCATTCATGTCACATGGCCAAGAATCGGGTAAGTGTCAAATCTAAGACCACAAATGAAAGTGACTCAAAGCTGATGTGAGAAGATCAGATTTCTGTGTCCACACAGCCCTGAAAACATCAGATCTGTGTTACATTAAGGGAAAGAATCAGATTTGAGTCACTTCAGCCCAGTAATGCAAACATAACCTAATAGCTGAAGAATCTGGATCCAGCGAGGCAATCCAACTTTACTATCAGCAGACAGAATATTTTGATTTAAGAAATTCTGTAAAGTATTCACAGTTCAGTAAATAACTATAAGTGTTTTTTATATAAGAGTGAAAAAGTGTAAAAATGTAGATTGACTCAACAAGTAAAAAAGCATTACTTATAAATGAAGATTGAAATAGCAGTACTGACCAGTGTCATTTTACAAATGCCTTACTTACATAGGCAGTGAATCTTCAGTTTACATTTAAATGCCAAGACCAAAGGAAAATTACAAACACAATAAGCACAAGACCAGATTAGCTTGTCCAAATTTTCCCTTTAACTGTTGAAAAGAATTAACAACACTGTGCATTAATTGAAGTAATTTCCCCACAGAAACATTCCCTGAATGTAAATAATTTGTGAAAAACATTCCTACCAGCAGTATTTAATTATTGTGTCAAATTTTATTTCCTAATTTAGATGTTGCTGAATTTTGTAATGTGCATGCTAAATTATGTACACTTCAAAACACCCTACATTCAATATTTGGTTAATTTGACAAGTACGATCAATATTTGGTATGTGTGGTGCTAGAGGCAACACTATTTTTTTTTTAAGGGCAATTAGAATTTTCAAGTGAGAAAATTAAGCCATTAATGGAAGTTTCAGGGCTACAATGATAAAAATCCAACAGCTATTCTCTGCATCATTTCAGACATACTGCCACGTCAAATATTTCCCTAATGGCTTTTCTGATGCCAGTATACATACAGACACTGTAATCAATGAATAACCTCCTAACTGTTATAGCACCATGCAGGCATTGTATATAATTGCTCCAAATGTAAAACTAAATATTTTGTATAAGCGCTAAATTACCAAAAAGGTAAAGTAAATAAAAGAGCACTTTACATCATTACCAAGTAAATCGTTTCCAGATCGTCTGCGACATTTGCTTGTACCAATTTGGTCAGTAATACAGTAAATCCTTTTACTTTAAAACTTTTTAACACGCTAAAATGTGTTCTGCCCATTTCTTAATTGGCCTTCAAACTTCTGCACTCACAGTTAACCACTTGATAGGTAGGAGGATGTTCGTGAGCTTGAACATATTGGCAGAGTATGAGACGATTAAAGTGATTAGTAACATTAATTTGTAATGTTAAAAGTGACAGTGGGAGGACATAGATAGGCATGATAGGCATAAGATATAGCTGAACATTGAAAATTAGCTAAAACAAAGGAGACAGTGAGGTTGTTGTCAAAAAGAACCTGATTCACAAAAAAGTCAAAAGGTCTAAGCAAAAACAGAAACTGCAAACAATTAACAACAGCAAGTTGTAGAAAATACAATAGCCATCCCTAGTGATTCTTTAAATATGGATTAATAGTTACAATAGTGGCATCCCTTTGGGACCATTACACAGTGGATTGAAAAATTTTTCAGTCCCCTCCACTTATTTATATTTTGCCATGTTGTGCTTAAATATTTTAAACTATTTTTTTTCCCACATCAAGCAACATTTAATATTTGAGAATGACAAAGAGAAAACAGAATTTTAGAAACTTCTGCAAATATCACAGTTTACTCAGTCATGGAAAATACGGTGGAACCAAAGGGCATGTGGCAGAAAATTAAAACAAGTGTTGCACACAAAATAAGATGTGATAAGCACTAAATAAGACATGACGTACACAAAATAAGAAGGATGCCAACAAATTCAAGCAAGTGCCGCACACAAGATTGGAGTTGAGTGTATGAAAAATGTTAAGTACATATTGAAAACGAAAGAAGAATGTTTGTTTGTGGAAATAACTGATAGTCACTTCCGAGCTTAGTTAATGACAGTTGTGAAGTGCATATTGGAAAATGTAATTTTGTTGTAGTTAATATATATACTTTTTGTAATTGAATTATACTGTAAGTAGCGATCGGAGCATATGTCAGCAAAGAACTTCTTCCAAATTTGTTTTCTCAGGTCCGACACAACAGTTGAAGTTTAATACAAGATAATCTAACAATCACAATTTTCAGCTACCTTGTGCTTGTACAACAGGGCAGACTCAATCCAAATAAATTAACATTTTGTGGGTAGATCTTTCTAAATGCATGAAATCATGGACTGAACTCTACCACATAGACAGAAACCTGCTCACTTACACATGGCTATTGTGGAGTCACTATCTATGTTTTTCAGAGTTGCACACAATTTATCTTCTGCCTGCAGAATCAGAAATACATCCAGTTTACTTCTTTGGCAGATTTAGTTATTCAACCATTTCACATATAAACTATAATTGACAAAAGAGCATTTGTGTGTTTGTTGGACATATAAAATAATTGCACTGAAACCGCCTGTCTGCGTAGAACTACCCACTGTTTGACAAGATTCTGCACAGAGAACTGTTAGGGCTGGTTATTAAAATATTGTGATGCTTTCTCATCTACAATTCAATTATGTTATAATAGATTTTACAAGCACACAAGCGCTCTTTGTATGGTCTTGTTATTTAGCAGTATTCCAGACTTAAATATTACTACAAACCTTGCTGTGCTGAAGTAACAGTTACAACAAAAGCTTGATTAAAAATCAATCTCTGGTCTCAGAATTAATCTGAATAAAAGTGCACTCTTTCCGAAAATTCTCAAGCATATAATATTGGATTAGAAACCCTACCTTTTATCACTGCAGAACAGTTTAAATACCTAGGGGTAAACATCACAAGTAAACATAAAGCTCTTTATCAACAAAATTTCGCCGTCTGCATGGAAAAAATTAAGCAAGACTTGCATAGATGGTCAACCCTTCATCTCACTCTAGCTGGAAGAATTAACACTGTTAAGATGAATATTCTTCCTCCTCAGCTCCTTTTTTATTTCAAAACATCCCAATATACATCAATAAATCACTTTTTAAGCAATTAGATTCAACAATAACCTCATTTATCTGGAACTCAAAACATCCACATATCCAAAGAGCGACCCTACAAAGACAAAAGGCAGAGGGCGTCATGGCTCTACCTAACTTTCAGTTTTATTACTGGGCAGCAAACATACAAGCTATAAAAACCTGGACACAAATAGATGAACAGACACAGGCTTGGTCCGCAACAGAAGTAAAATCCTGCAGTACTTCTTTATATTCCCTGCTCTGTGCCCCAATAAATGCAAGTTATCGGCAATACACTAATAACCCAATTGTGCTTCACACACTTAGAATATGGAACCAATGTAGAAAGCATTTTAAGATGGAGAAGCTTTTATCTGTGGCACCTCTGCAAGAGAACCACCTCTTTCAACCTTCACAAACATATGTAGTTTTTAGTATTTGGAAAAAATTTGGGATTAACTTGCTTAGAGATCTTTATACAGACAACGTCTTTGCATCCTATGAACAATTACATTCCAAATTTAATATTCCAGCTACACATTTCTTTCACTATCTTCAAATTAGGAACTTTGTTAAACAGAACCTTTCCGATTTTCCTCATCTTGCACCCTCATCCATGCTGGAAAAAATATTGCTCAATCTCAAGTACTCAGACACCATCTCTGCAATATATAAAGTCATTTTACAGTCCCTCCTTTTCAAAGACGCAAGAGGACACTGGGAAAAAGATCTCTCAATTAAAATATCAGAAAAGGAATGGAAAGTAGCAATGCAGAGAATTCACTCAAGTTCTGTATGCGCAAAGCATACAATTATTCAACTCAAAATCATATATCGAGCACATCTGTCTCGTCCAAAACTCCAAAATGTTTCCAGGGCAAGATTCAACTTGCAAACGCTGCAATCAAGTCCCAGCCTCACTGGGTCACATGTTCTGGGCCTGCACCAAATTAACATCATTCTGGACCAAAATTTTTAATTACCTTTCAGACAGCCTTGGTCTCGCAATCCCTCCTAACCCATTAACAGCTGTGTTTGGGGTTCTTCCAGATGGGTTTAAAGTGGAGAAAGACAAACAAACTGTGATTGCATTCACTACACTTTTGGCATGCAGACTTATTCTGCTAAACTGGAAGAACCCAAACTCTCCTCTTTTAAGTCAGTGGGAAACTGATGTTTTATACTATTTGAAATTGGAAAAAAATCAAATACTCAGTTAGAGAATCTGTACAGATTTTTTTCAGAACAAGGCAGGATCTAATCAGTAATATTTTAAAATAAGCTCTTAAAGCACAGAGGAAGCAATTATTTCTGTATTTCTTTGTTTTCTCCATTCATCTCTATTGGCTTATCAAACTTATTAATTTAGGTATGTCTACAAGCTTTAAATTTTACGCTCTTTGCCTTGCTCTCTTTCTCAGGAGTGGGGGTCAACTTGTTCTTAATTTTATTTTTTGTAAAAATTGATTGATTTGTATGGAATGATTGTAATAAAATTAAAAAAAAAATCAATCACCTGCACATATCTCATTTCCACTAACAAACATCTGTCAGTGTCTAGTCTGAAACTGTAGCCTCGAATATAGCATTTACAACCCTGCTTATTTTAAAACATTTTGAGACTGACTCTATACACTTTACATTCTACTGTATTGCAAGGTACAGTTTTTGCAGGACATTCCAATACCTGCTCATAGATTACTTGTTTTTTGTAGCTGTTCTGAATTAATATTGAGTCAATGAATTTCATGTATCATATTTCTAAATACTGTAAGTGGTTTTGTTGAAATTCAAGGAATTATACTTGATAAAATTGATTCTACAATGGTGGCAGCCATTTAGGCTGACAGTAATTTTACGATTTTGAATGATATTATGTGTTCAGAGAGTAGTCTTGCTTACCGATTCTTAAGACAGCAGATTATAAATTAAAGATGATAACCAGTGAAATGCCTTTGATGAAAAGAAAAAACAGTGTGTTTCACTGACACATTAGAATTGTATAAAGTTTTAAGAAGAAGCAGAGCAACATTAAATTATGCCTTTCAAATTGTGTTAATATTCTTCCTTAAAAAATGTGCTATGAAATGAATGACCCTTTTTCAGCTCTAAATTGAATCACTTTTAAACAGAAACAGGGACCAGTGTCATATAAGTATTTATTACATAGGGATGTCTGTTCTTTAGGTTTCTATTTCACCTTGTATTTTCCTTTAATGCCAAACTACTTTAAACCATGATACTTGTATTTTTTATACCTTTTTCTTTTTTGTCCTACTTTGTTCAGTTTTTCAAGGAGAGAAGAATTACACTTAATAATGAATGTGTCTCTCTCTCTCTCTGTTGATAAAGGTAGCAATTGTGAAACTGTCACTATGTTCTGATGTGAAAAGTGACTTTTTCAAAATGTGGAGCATGAAATACAGATGTTGTAATCATAAACTCCTGTCTAAGTACAGGCTTTGGTTCTTAAAGGTGGCATAGTTAGAGTTACTCCAGTCATATGTGTAAAGCTGAGCTCTCCTTGGCTTTGCTTATATTGAGCTGGAATGGACTATGGCCAGGTAGCCTTTTAAAATATAGTTTCAGGGTAGACTGGCCTTTTGAGTAGATGTAGTGTTTTCAGAATCTGGAATTGATACTGACAGAAAAACATATATTTAACAAGGGACATAAAACTTTGTAATCAACAGCCATATACTGTAGACATATGTAAGATAGTTGGACAGTGGTTAGCACTTCTGCATCGCAGCTCTAAGGAACTACCTTTGAATCTCTGTCACTTTCTGTGGATTTTTACATTCACTTCATGTCTGGATTGACTTTCTCTTGATACTAAATTTAGTATCAAAAATGATGCTTTGCTTAAGATGCTTAAGAAGTCTAAATCATGATGGAAATAATACATTTTAAATTTAATACATGAATTGAAAGATACATACGGTAGTTTCAAAGGATATCAGAATATCAAGAAAAATATCAGCATTAGAATGATAGTGACACAGGGAATTATTGTCAAAAGAAACATTTTATGCAGACGTTCACTAAGTGATATAATCTTATGCCAAGAGATACCATAGGATATTAAATGACTGAGTTTGTCTTCTAAGCAGGTTACTGGCAGATGTACTCCCCTGAGAATATAGGAATTTAAGTGGTGTGCTTGTTCACAAAATAACTGACAGCTTCATGCTGTCATTACTCTTTATCATAAACAGACGATGATCAAAACATGGCAATAGGATTTTCTTCAGTTATTGGCTGGCCAAAGTCATACATAGAATACTAATTGTCTAATGTCACATCAGGAAGCCTGTAGTACTAACTAATGTACAAAAGAACAGATTTTCTCAAAAAGACAATATTCAAAAAACACAATTATAATAACAAAGTATTTTTTTCACAAGCTAGGAAAATACGAAAACAAAAAATCATGACATCACATATAATATACATTACACATTGGAGATAAAAAATAAATAATCATCAATATATGTCAGTTTTTACCTTTCATACAGTATTCCCAAAATTGGCAGTGCTCTTCTCATTTCATTTGGGCATCCAGATAATAATGACCTTGATACAGTTACTCCTTTTCTTGGGATGGTTAGTGTTTTAATTTTGTACTTGCTGTTTACTTTTTCTAACATTTAATTAACTAATCAAAGTCTTTCGATCATTAATGTTTATTTTATATAATACCTCACATAGATCTCCCCTGCAAAATTCTTTGCAAACTAAACAACAAAATGAACTACAAGGATATCAGAAAATTTCAAGTCTCAGATTAAATGCAGAGAAATACTGGTGCTGTGATAAGGACCTAGACTGCAAACATTCTAAAATAATATTTATTTATATAAATATTTTAACCAGGGCTAATATTATTAGTTCACTTGAGCTGCTTACTATTGCACATTCTATACGCAGTCCTTGGTGTGAAAGAGATTACTGCAGAACTCAGTATTAAAGGACGTCACAAGTGTGATAGTGACATTCAGTAATGTTACGAAGGTGATTTAAAATTGATTCATTCAAAAGTAAAAATTGTTAAAAATCTTGACTCTCCATTAGCATCAAAGCTTAAAATTAGTACTGCCACAGTATATAGTGAGTTTGAATAAATGTTTACCAACAAAAAAAAAGTTACTTTTATTCACACAAAAGCACCATCCTGTTCTCTTATCACATTCTTAAAAACAACATCTTTAACAGCTATAGAAAAAATTGTGTTTGATTTTGTTCAATCATGACCTGGCTCCATTGGTTAATTTGTGGGGTTTTTTTTACTTCAAAAACCACTTAAAACTGATTGTTGATTGGTGAAGTTAATGACAATATGCAGGTCGCCAACAGTTTATCAGTTTATCTCAGATTTATTTTGACATGTGACAAACTCGTTTCAACAAGGGGAGTACCCCTACTCTTCTGACTGCTCTAGATTTTCAAAGGGTAAAACTGGATCACAAGGCCATAAAGGCTGAGAAGTACTTCTCTAAGCTAAACACTGTAGTCCAGCAAGACAATGGAATTCTTCTCCCAATATAGATGAGGCAAAAAAGTGCATTAGTTGCTACATTTGATGACTTGCCACTCTTATTGATGCCGTTATTTAAACATTGTTGGTGCTGATGAAATTGTCTGGAGCAGAGCACTGACTGATGGGAATTGTAGTCCATACATTGGCATTTGTACAACTTTGCAGATAAGATGAAGGGTGCATGGGTAATATATGTTAATTACCTTTCATACTGGATCAGTTGTGCAAAATTGAGTACGCTCACAGCCACAGCGCCTGGCAAGCTCTTGCTAAATGTGTCTTATTTGAATTTTCCTCCTTTCACGTCTGTTCTGCAAACAGGCTTCATTTGCAAAATTGGCATACCACATTTACCTGTACAATCACTGTCAGTGCTGTGGCAAAATGGGGGACATGGTGCATTAGATTGTCCCACTCTCTAGAGCAGGGGTGTTCACACTTTTTCGGCTTGCGAGCTACTTTTAAAATGACCAGGTTGAAATGATCTACCTACATTAAAAATGCTATATATATACACAGTATATATATATATACTGAGTAAACTTTATACATAAAATATGTTGTCGTACCTTGCATAACAGAATAACCTTTATGGCACAATAACAATTCAAAACATTTATGGTCACTACAGTATTTGGATATAATAATCTTCATGTGGGAAAAGGCTGACTCGCATAAATAAGTAGAGCCGAATACTGCAGTCAAGGTGGTAGCACATTTCCTCATGTTTGGGTACTTTTCCTCTGTGAGTAAGTTCCAAAACTGTCCAAGAGCCCCAGATTTCAGCTGAATGTCATCCTGTAGTGTCAAAATCTAATCCTCGACTGTAGAGGAGTTTTAGGTGAAACAATGTTGCAATTTCAGATGCAAGTAAATCACCCTCAACATCTTCCCTAAATGGATAGCACATAAATGTAGCAATTGGCTCAAGTAAAGCTGAGTCTTGAAATCCATCTGTCAAAGTCTGACAGGCAATTTTCAATCTGACGGCTGTCCAATTAACTGCGATTTTAGTTTCCTCTCCTTTCTCTTTCTCAGATCACTTTTCAGAAGGAAGTCAGTTTCGTAGTTTTTATGAACAGTTCGAAAGTGCCTTTCCACATTTTCCTTCTTTGGAATAGCAATGATAGATTGACAGATCAGACAAACGCACTTCGATTGTTACATTGTGAAAGAAATAAAATCCTCTTCCAATTCCACATCCAGCCCATACCCTCCCCAAACAATTTTTTTTAAATCCCTTCTTTAGTCGATATAAATTGGAAGGTTAACTAGATCACAACCAGAGTTTTGCAGTAGCTTGCGGTTTTGATCATGCGTGCAGGATGACCAGTGTGTTAGAAGAAAAGAGATCTCAGACTGGCCGCCCTCTATGTCAATCAAGTGGCAAATGCCATAGGGAGAATATATGATAGACTAACGTTTAAAAAAAAAATTTTTTGAATGCAAAGTGATCTACTTGCACTACCTTTGCGATCTACCGGTCGATCGGGATCGACGCATTAGGCACCCCTGCTCTAGAGCATTATTCAAGACAAATATCAGCAAACAAAAAAACACACAACAGCAAATTCTATTTTTTCTACACCAAATTTCAATTAAATCCATCAAGGCATTTTAGAGATTTTTGGCTACTTAGTTTTTAAATTTTGGGGGAGAGAGTTTACTTATAAATATTAATATATCATAATGTTCTTTCTGAGTTGATATCTACTGCCCTAGATGTAACATCCTGTCAAATTACAGCTTTTTAGCTAAATGGGAAATAATGTTTTGTTAATATGTTGGTTGAGGGAGTCAGTCTGTCAGTCAACTTTGCATTTTACATATATAGCGATTTTAAAACAGTATGATCAAAAAGAAAGTAAAGATGATTTTCAACATTGTGGTTGATGAAGCTGAACAGAACATATGTTGAGTTTTTAGGTATTCTATTCATTCTCACTCATTTCACGGATTTTATTCCTGTCTATTCTTTTCATAGGAATGGGCCAGTAGGTACCTACTCAGCCTGTTGAGAGGTTTTGGGCTTGCTAATGAATAATAAGAATGCTCATTTATATAACCTGCCAGTATTCAGACTGAATAAAATAATATTTACCCACTGAATGCACTTTATAAAATACATTTTTCAGCTTTCACAAAAGTATAAATTGCAGTGCTGCATTTAAACTTACTGGTTTTAGAGTTACTATCTTACTTAATGAATTGTTCCAAATCAAAGCCTAGTTGGTTTGAGGCAAGTATGTTTGGAGTAAAGGCAGACAACAGAAATTTGGGTATTTTGTGTGATTCTTCTAAAAGTGCAATTCAGTAGTTTAGCAGGTGTGCATCAAAGTAATGAAAGCTCTTAATGTTAGTATGCACATTAAACACTGATAAGAAAACCTCTACAGGCTCAGTAGATCAATCCTTATGGGATCAGTGAACACTGATATTATATATTCAGTGGCCTGATAAATCTGCTTGGTCAAAGAATTATGGTGCTGGTATTAGATTATACCAGGTGTCTTATAGGTAAGAAAAGGAAGGCAGGTGCTCTGGTGTGTTGGATTTTTTTAAGCTAGGAAAACGTTTAAAATTAGTATAACTGAGCCAGTAAAGATTAGCTGATGTTTTTATTCCCTGGGTGTCTGATGAGAAGTAAAAAACATCAGGTATTTGGATTTTTTTTTTCTTAAGTAGACCAGACCTAGTTTGTAATTCCTGCCTACTTTTAACCTGACAACAGTTCCTCTTATGTGCCAATACTCCACTGCACATAGTGCATGTCACAGTGAAAACACTGAAGAAATGCAACTTCAGCCTGTCACAGCACCCTTCTTACTCTCAGATTTGGTGTGTTCTGACTTCCTCCTCATTTCTGAGATGAAGAAACACTAACTTGGTTGCCATTTTTACACAGATGATGCTGTCATTGATGAGGTGGTGCAGTGGTGTGATTTTTTTTTTTTCTGAGGGCAGGTGGAGGTTAGAACAATTAATTAGAGCTCTCACAACAGTAAAATGGACCTGATGCCTGCTTTGCAAGCTTTATGCGCTTAACCATACACATAAATTGTAATGATTCAACCAAAATATAAAGTAGGCATGAGATGATGCTTAAACCTTGAACAACTGTCAAACAAAAATGCAAACTAAACATTGTTCGCAGATTAGCTAAGTTAAGTAAATAGTATTATATATTCACCATGTTTACATTTCCCTTTGTGTGAAAACCACCTGCTTCACCAGTATGCGTAAATACTTTAGTGATCAGTTTAAGGATTGCTTTATTTATTTTTACTATTTCTTTTTCATCAGGATTGGTTATATAAATGAACAGATGTAATCAATAAAAAGGAAAATCACCCAGATGCCCCATATTACAACACTACAAAAATTTGACGAAATTTCAACCATTCAGCCCAGCCATCTTCATACCTGATTTATTCAAAACAATGTCAAATGAAATCTGATATAATGGATGAACCTTGCTTTTCTACCTGGCAGTGCATAATTTGTTAATTTTTACTTTTTCTGAGAATGCAAAACATGGTTGTGGGTAGCCAAAAGCCAAGCAACATTGATTGCAAGGCAAGCACCAGCACTGGACAGTATGCTAGCTCATTGTAAGACAATCTCAAGTGCTTACCATCACTCATTCTTACAGTATCAGCATAATTTACTCTTGCCAATCATTTTAATATGCATATTTTTGAAAAATAACAAGTGACATGGGAATACCTAGTAAAAAAAAAAAACTGTACTTCAATGATGCCTGAAATAAAATTACTCTGATTATATGTGTCAGATTCAGACTTTTATCAAAACATATCAACTACTTTATTTTGTTTTATTGGTTATTCTGTCATGAATATTGCCATACTTTATGCCAATAATTATTCCCATTATTTATTATAACAATCATTTTAAGTGTTATTAATTCTAAACTAAGAATACATCTCATTTTCCTTAAAATCTTACCATAAATATACTGAATATCTCTGTTCATGCACAGATCTCTGTCTCGATGCAGGCAGAAACAGTGGCTAAGGACCTGACCCTGAAAACCTAAGGCTGTAGAATTAAATCCCAGCCCCATGTCAGTATACAACGCTGAGCAAGATACTTAACCTGAATAAACCCCAAATGTCACATATTTGTTTTTCTGTACATGTTTGCTGTGCTGTTTGAGTAGAGTCCATAATGTAGTCATAATGCAAGGTCTTGAAATTATAGCTCAGTATGCATGTTTACTACAATAATATATCCAGAAACTAATATAATCACTTAAAGAAATCTTCATGTTTATTAAAAAAAATTTTTTAGAAAAAGTAAAACTGAGTTAAGAACCAGTCGACCCCTACCCCTGAAAGAGAGAGCAAGGCAAATGGCGTAAAATTTTAAACTTGTAAACATACATAAATTAATAAGTTTGATAAGCCAATAGAGATGAATGCAGAAGACAAAGAAATACAGAAATAATTGCTTCCTCTGTGTTTTAAGAGCTTATTTTAAAATATTACTGATTAGATCCTGCCATGTTTTGAAAAAAGTCTGTGCAGATCCTCTAACTGAGTATTTGATTTTTTTCCAATTTCAAATAGTATAAAACATCGGTTTCCCACTGACTTAAAAGAGGAGAGTTTGGGTTCTTCCAGTTTAGCAGAATAAGTCTGCATGCCAAAAGTGTAGTGAATGCAATCACAGTTTGTTTGTCTTTCTCCACTTTAAACCCATCTGGAAGAACCCCAAACACAACTGTTAATGGGTTAGGAGGGATTGTGAGACCAAGGCTGTCTGAAAGGTAATTAAAAATTTTGGTCCAGAATGATTTTAATTTGGTGCAGGCCCAGAACATGTGACCCAGTGAGGCTGGGACTTGATTGCAGCGTTCGCAGATTGAATCATGCCCTGAAAACATTTTGGAGAGTATTAAACGAGACAGATGTTTTCGATATATAATTTTTAGTTGTATAATTGTATGCTTTGCGCATATGGAGCTCGAGTGAATTCTCTGCATTGCTACTTTCCACTCCTTTTCTGATATATTAATTGAGAGATCTTTTTCCCAGTGTCCTCTTAGATCTTTGAAAGGGAGGGACTGTAAAGGACTGTAAAATGATTTTATATATTGCAGAGATGGTGTCTGAGTCCTTGAGATTGAGCAATATTTTTTCCAGCATGGATGAGGGTGCAAGATGAGGAAAATCGGGAAGGTTCTGTTTAACAAAGTTCCTAATTTGAAGATAGTGAAAGAAATGTGTAGCTGGAATGTTAAATTTGGAATGTAATTGTTCATAGGATGCAAAGATGTTGTCTATATAAATATCTCTAAGCAAGTTAATCCAAAATGTTTTCCAGATATTAAAAACTGCATATGTTCGCGAAGGTTGAAAGAGGTGGTTCTCTTGCAGAGGTGCCACAGATAGAAGCTTCTCCGTCTTAAAATGCTTTCTACATTGGTTCCATATTCTAAGTGAGTGAAGCACAATTGGGTTATTAGTATATTGCCGATAACTTGCGTTTATTGGGGCACAGAGCAGGGAATATAAAGAAGTACTGCAGGATTTTACTTCTATTGCGGACCAAGCCTGTGTATGTTCTTCTATTTGTGTCCAGGTTTTTATTGCTTGTATATTTGCTGCCCAGTAATAAAACTGGAAGTTAGGTAGAGCCATGCCGCCTTCTCCTTTTGTCTTTGTAGAGTCGCTCTTTGGATACGTGGATGTTTTGAGTTCCAAATAAATGAGGTTATTGTTGAATCTAATTGCTTAAAAAATGATTTATTGATGTATATTGGGATGTTTTGAAATAAAAAAGCAGCTGAGGAGGAAGAATATTCATCTTAACAGTGTTAATTCTTCCAGCTAGAGTGAGATGAAGAGTCGACCATCTATGCAAGTCTTGCTTAATTTTTTTTCATGCAGATGGTGAAATTTTGTTGATATAGAGCTTTATGTTTACTTGTGATATTTACCCCTAGGTATTTAAACTGTTCTGCAATGATAAAAGGTAGGGTATCTAATCTAATATTATATGCTTGAGAATTCACTGGAAAGAGTACACTTTTATTCAGATTACTTACTGAGACCAGAGATCTTTTGAAATTCTGTGAGTGCTGTTAAGACTGCAGGCACAGAATTTTGTGGGTCTGATATATACAGTACCATATCATCTGCATATAGTGAAATTTTCTGTTCCAGTCCTTCTCTGATAATCCCCTTTATCTGATCAGTATTTTGACAGTGTATTGCCAGTGGTTCAATGGCGATTGCAAACGGCAGTGGTGACAAGGGGCATCCTTGTCTGGTACCACGTTCTAGTTTAAAGTACTCTGAACAAATGTTGTTGATACAAACTGAAGCTTCTGGATTGGTATACAGTAGTTTGATCCATGAACAAATGTTTGGGCCACACCCAAATTTCTCCAATGTAGTAAAAAGGTATTTCCATTCAATCATATCAAATGCTTTTTCTGCATCCAATGATAATAATATTTCTGGGGTGTTTGATTTAGTTGGTGAGTATATTACATTAAACAGGCGTTAAAGATTTGAAGATAAGTGTCGGCCCTTGATAAATCCAGTTTGATCTTGTGATATTACCGAGGGGAGCACTTTCTCCATCCTTCTAGCTATGATTTTGGAGAGCATTTTAACGTCATTATTCGGAAGTGAAATTGGTCTGTATGATGCACATTGTAATAAGTCCTTATTTTGTTTTGGAAAAAACGGTGATTAGAGCTTGGCAAAAAGTTTGAGGAAGAATTTGGTTGTGACAGTGATTAGTGCTTGGCGAAAGGTTTGTGGAAGAGATTGGTTATCTCTGCCTTCTGTAAATGTTGTTAATAGGAGGGGAGCTAGCTGAGCGGAGACATTCTTATAAAATTCTGCAGGGTAGCCATCAGGGCCTGCTGCTTTCCCGCATTGAAGTGACTTTATAACATCTAGTAATTCTGATAATGCCAGAGGTTTATCAAGTACCTCCGCACTAAATGTGTCTATTTGTGGTATCTGTAATGTATCCAGATATGCATTAGATTGTGTATTGTCTTCTTTAAACTCAGTAGCATATAGGGATTTATAGTAGTCTCTGAAAGTGTGCATTATATTTTGGTGGTCGATGATTTTGTCTCCGTTCGTGTTGGTGATTACTGAGATTGCATTGCGCACTTCTTGTGAATTTGTTGAGCTAAAAGCTTATTAGCTTTCTCCCCATGTTCATAGTAATGATGTCTGGATTTATAAATTAGTTGTTCAGTTTCTTTAGTTGTCAAGAGGTTTAGTTCTGAATGCAGAGCCTGCCTTTTCCTATGTAGAGCCTCGCTTGGAAGTCTGGCATGTTCTTAATCTATTCTAGTAATTTCGCTTTTTATCTCTGCTACTTTCTTGGTTTCTAATTTATTTCTGTGGGAAAGATATGAGATAATCTGTCCTCTTAAGAAGGCCTTAAGAGTTTCCCAGAGTATTCCTGCAGAAATCTCTGAGGATGTATTTGTCTCTAGGAAGAAACTGATTTGTTTGGATATAAATTCTGTACAATTCTCGTCTGCTAATAGAAGCGGGTTGAGACGCCATCTGTGAGGTGAGTGTGTGGGGCATAGTAACTTTAGCTCCAAGATCAGAGGTGCATGGTCAGAAATAACAATAGCATCGTATTTGCAAGATTTAATCATAGGCAAGAAGTTATTATCTATAAAGAAATAATCAATCCTTGAGTAGCAATGATGTACTGGTGAGTAGAAAGAATATGTTCTTGAGTTTGGGTTTAAAAACCTCCAGGGGTCTGATAAGTTGTGATCAGTTATATATTTTGTAATTATCTTTGCGGTGTTAGATGTCATTCCACCTGTGGTAGAAGTCCTATCTAAGAGTGGATTTAAAACACAATTAAAGTCCCCAGCCATTATAATTTTATGAGTGTTCAGATTGGGAATGGATGCAAGTAAATTTTGTATAAATTCCTCATCATCAACATTAGTTGCATAAATATTTATCAAAATCATTTTACAGTTAGATAAGTCTCCCATGACCATCACATATCTCCCTTCAGGATCCAATACTACATCTGATGCTACAAATGAGACTGTTCTATGTATGAGAATTCCCACACCTCTATTTTTCTTCGTAAAACTAGAATGGAACATTTGGCTAGTCTAGTCTTTTTGCAGCCGGAACTGATCCTTGCTTAGTAAGTGGGTCTCCTGTAAAAATACTATTTTAGCATTTAGACCTGTTAGGTGAGAGAGTGCTTTTTTTTTTCTTTTCTCTTTTTCTTTTCTAATTATTTCATCTCTACCCTAAACGAGACTGTTCAATATCATACCCTTGGTTTACTGTTATTGCTATTACTGCATTAAGACTTGTTATGCTTCTTCTGGACACATTTTTAATACCATCCCCTGGGTTTATTATCTGGGTGTATCATCTTAATTTTTTTTTTTTTAGAGATATCTCCATCTTTTAACCCTAAAGCGCCGCTGCATTGGAGCTTGTTTTGCTTTGGACGTACTCTGTCTCTGGGTATGTCAGAGGACTGGGACTGTGTGAAGTGGGTTTTAGCCTCACTTGGGGAGGCAAAATGGGAGGGGGAGGGGTGGGGGAGAGAAAGAGAGCAGGCCTGATCTATACCTAATCTATCCTCTCAGTCTTTATAATTATAATAAGACTATAAAATGACATCAAAAACTCAGAATCATTGTCTCCATGATGGGACAGTTAACTTTGTAAGCTGGAATGTTAAAGGCCTGAATCACGAATTAAATAGAAAGAAAGTACTCTCTCACATAACAGGTCTAAATGCTAAAATAGTATTTTTACAGGAAACTCACTTAATAAGCAAGGATCAGTTCCGGCTGCAAAAAGACTGGACTGGCCAAATGTTCCATTCTAGCTTTACGAAGAAAACTAGAGGTGTGGGAATTCTCATACATAGAACTGTTCCATTTGTAGCATCAGATGTAATATTGGATCCTGAAGGGAGATATGTAATGGTTATGGGAGACTTATCTAACTGTAAAATGATCTTGATAAATGTTTATGCACCTAATGTTGATGATAAGGAATTTATAAAAAATGTATTTGCATCCATTCCCAATCTGAACACTCATAAAGTTATAATGGCTGGGGACTTTAATTGTTTTCTAAATCCACTTTTAGATAGGACTTCCTCCACAGGGGGAACGGCATCTAATACTGCAAAAATAATTACAAAGTTTATAACTGATCACAACTTATCAGACCCCTGCAGGTTTTTAAACCCAAATTCAAGAACATATTCTTTCTACTCACCAGTACATCATTGTTACTCAAGGATCGATTACTTCTTTATAGACAATAACTTCTTGCCTAAGATTAAATCTTGCAAATACGATGCTATTGTTATTTCTGACCATGCACCTATGATCTTGGAGCTAAAATTACTAAGCCCCATGCACTCACCCCGCAGATGGCGCCTCAACCCGCTTCTATTAGCTGATGAGAATTGTACTGAATTTATATCCAAACAAATCAAATTCTTTCTAGAGACAAATACATCCCCCGAGATCTCTGCAGGAATACTCTGGGAAACTCTTAAGGCCTTCTTAAGAGGACAGATTATCTCATATCTTTCCCACAGAAATAAATCCAAGGCCAAGAAAGTAGCAGAGATAAAAAGTGAAATTACTAAAATAGATGAAGAACATGCCAGACTACCAAGCGAGAATCTACATAGGAGAAGGCAGGCTCTACATTCGGAATTAAACCTCTTGACAACTAAAGAAACTGAACAGCTAATTTACAAATCCAGACATCATTACTATGAACATGGGGAGAAAGCTAATAAGCTTTTAGCTCAACAAATTCACAAGCAAGAAGTGCACAACGCAATCTCGGTAATCACTAGCACGAACGGAGATAAAATCGTCGAACACCAAAATATAATGCACACTTTCAGAGACTACTATAAATCCCTATATACTACTGAGTTTAAGGAAGACAATACACAATCTAATGCATTTCTGCATACATTACAGATACCACAAATAGACGCTTTTAGTGTGGAGGAACTTGATAAACCTCTGGCGTTATCAGAATTACTAGATGCTATAAAGTCACTCCAAGGCGGGAAAGCAGCAGGCCCTGATGGTTACCCTGCAGAATTTTACAAGAAATTCTCCGCTCAGCTAGCTACCCTCCTATTAGCAACATTCACAGAAGCCAGAGATAACCAATCTCTTCCACAAACCTTTCGCCAAGCACTAATCACTGTCTTTCCAAAACAAAATAAGGACTTATTACAATGTGCATCATACACACCAATTTCACTTCTGAATAATGATGTTAAAATACTCTCTAAAATCTTAGCCAGAAGGATGGAGAAAGTGCTCCCCTCGGTAATATCACAAGACAAAACTGGATTTATTAGGGGCCAGCACTTATCTTCAAATCTTCAACGCCTGTTTAATGTAATATACTCACCAACTAAATCAAACACCCCAGAAATATTATTATCATTGGATGCAGAAAAAGTATTTGACATGATTGAATGGAAATACCTTTTCACTATATTGGAGAAGTTTGGGTTTGGCCCAAACATTTGTGCATGGATTAAATTACTGTATACTAACCCAGAAGCTTCAGTTTGCATCAACAACATTTGCTCAGACTACTTTAAACTAGAACGTGGCACTAGACAAGGATGCCCCTTGTCACCACTGCTCTTTGCGATTGCCATTGATCCACTGGCAATACATTGTCGAAATACTGATCAGATAAAGGGGATTAGCAGAGAAGGACTGGAACAGAAAATCTCATTATATGCAGATGACATGGTACTGTACAGATGGAGCCACGTCAAATAGCCGCGGCCGTGTGAATGGCGTGCGAATGGCGTACGGCTGCCCTATGCACGCCGTGATCCCCCCCTCCCTCTACTAACAGAAGGCGTGTCAAGATTTCACAGTAAACACGCCCATTCATGCCCTATTTATTCATTTACCTGGTTCCACCACTAGATGGCGCTTTGTTCTCAAGAACACGTTAACACACGCCGGCAATTTAGCTGCGCTGAATTGCAATCACGTGATTTTAACAACCCACCCCCCCTCCCCCGCCGAATTGACGCTACCAAACTGCACTACAGAGATTAAGATGGCGGCTTAACACTAGAATTACCAGAGTCTACGAAAAAACTCTTAGATCCGTCCCACCTTAAATCGCTTCTTAAAACCGTTCTCACCTCTCTGCCAGCATCTTTTGTTAATCTAAATGTGTTGATAAAGAAAAGTTGCAAGTAGCCGGCTATTCCATCCCCCCATCGACTTAGAAAGTGCACAAACTTCTCCCAGCTCATGCCTTAATTGATTATCTGGGAGTGAAGTGGAGTTTTAGAGTGGAAGTAATAGATCATTATTTGGAATACACGTATTTCACGTGTGTTCCGTTTCTACAGTAATCCGTGTAAACACATTTTTAAAACAGAAACGTTTTTCATATTGTAGTAGTAAATGACAAAATGTAGGCATCAACTATATAATTTATGAAGCCTGAAGTCCAAATATCAAATTAACAGCTTCACAAAAGGTACATATATAACAGAACAAGTATGCTTTTATTCAAAAATATAACTGCAGGAAAAAAGCCACATTAACATGCCACATTGACACTTATGTATTTCAACTGCTATGGTAGTGTAATGGTATCAGCTCCTGACTTGTAACCAAAAGATTACGAGTTCGATCCTGCACGATTCTCTTTTGAAAAGTAAACTGCTCTTATTCTTACTATTTTAAAATAAAAACATACATTTGATTTCAGTGTGTAACGGCCAGTGTAATTTATGATACTTGTAAAGGTTAGTTTTTTTTTTATTCACTTTTCATTCTCTCAGTCGTGTTCAAGATCCTTCCCTACCTCCCCCCCCCAATCTGAAGACGCGCTATAGCTCTGCAGCGTACTTGTGACTGCATTCTCGTACCAATGCTTTTGCGAACTGCTGTGCCTGCGTGCACTTTTCTTGGTATTACACGTCTATTTTTTTGAGCATACCCGGGGCGCTCAAACACAGGAACATCTGTTGTTTACAAGTATAACAAAACAAGTGCACTTTTATTCTAGACTATAAGTGAAGAAAAAATAAAGCAAGTTACAGTAGGCGGTTGATACGACAGCTTGCGTGGGGCAATGCTAAGAACTGCTGATTTCCGATCCGTGCTATATAAAATCATCCCATTCAGATATTAACAATTCCCACACACCCTTCCAACATTTACGTCATGTGTACTTGTTGCAGTTTACACACCTCTCTGTGCTATGGTTCCTATTACACTGAATGAGCACCTGACACTCTACTTTCTTCCCTATATAAATAACATTCGAGCTATAGCGCGTCTCCAAATAAATCACATTTGA
>JANRMT010062790.1:63220512-63231766 GCA_026402145.1 Polypterus bichir lapradei | reverse complement strand
CACCACATCACGAGCCCAATATTTAAGTTAAACCTGTGCGATACCCATTCATATATCCAGTTTTTTGGAGCCTCGTCACACCTGTCATAAAGTTCACTACACTGAATATAAACCTGGGGACCCCGTAATGCAAGGGAGCAGCACTACAGCCACGCCACCGTGCCCCCCGCCACCCGTGTTTAATACATGCTTTAATGCATTTCATCGTGAAGAAGATATCATGCACTGTATGTTAGTATTCTGAATGTTCATAGAGCAGGAATATCATGAAGTCAATGTGCGGCGATCGCTGTCTGCTGTCTGTGTGCAAGAGGAAGTCAGTTTAAGAAGCGCATGGAGATTAAAAACTGGGTCGGGGAACACACATAAGTGCTACATTAACTTATGACGGGGGTTTGAGAAAATCTAGTAAATTAAACATTCATTTTAAGATGAAGTTTAGTTTGCGACATTCTACTGACAAAATAAACTACTAGAATAAAGTGGAAATGTCGACTTTAATCTCAACATAAATGGCGAGAATAAAGTGGAAATGTCGAGAATAAAGTCAACATGTCGACTTTAATCTCGACGTAAATGGCGAGAATAAAGTGGAAATGTCGAGAATAAAGTCAACATGTCGACTTTAATCTCGACATTTTGATTTTTTTTTCTTCACTGTGTCCGTATTTTTTTTTCACCGTGGCCCTAATACGCTTCCGTATCATCATGAGTTGTGTATTGAGTGATTTAACAAATCTGTTTAATTAATCGGTTTGTTGTTGTTTTTTTTACCACGTCATCTATTTATGAAACTACAGTATGTTGACAATACAAGAACTGCCTGTACAGTATATTAAAGATACGGTATAGGGCTTCCTGGACACTGCAGTTAACTGAAGCAGTCAATGCTCCATCTGGCGGGATTATACAGCATTGCAACCATCTTTTTAGAAAGCGCATGGGGGCGTTTATGGGGCGGGGCATCGTTAACTGCGTCATCGCGGGGGATCACATTCCGTTCACGGATCGTGCATGATCCTGTCATGGTCCTGTCATGGTCCTGTCATGGTCCTGTCATGGACCTGTCATGCTCCAGGCGGCTGTTTGACATGGCTCCCACTGTATATATCAGACCCAGAAAATTCTGTGCCTGCAGTCTTAGCAGCACTCACAGAATTTCAAAAGATCTGAATAATCTGAATAAAAGTGTACTCTTTCCAGTGAACTCTCAAGCATATAATATTAGATTAGATACCCTACCTTTTATCATTGCAAAACAGTTTAAATACCTAGGGGTAAACATCACAAGTAAACATAAAGCTCTATATCAACAAAACTTCGCCGTTTGCATGGAAAAAATTAAACAAGACTTGCATAGATGGTCAACCCTTCATCTCACACTAGCTGGAAGAATTAACACTGTTAAGATGAATATTCTTCCTAAACTTCTTTTTTTTTTTCAAAACATCCCAATATACATTAATAAATCATTTTTTAGGCAATTAGATTCGACAATAACCTCATTTATTTGGAATTCAAAACATCCACGCATCAAAAGAGCGACCTTACAAAGACAAAAAGCAGAAGGTGGCATGGCTCTACCTAACTTCCAGTTTTATTACTGGGCAGCAAATATACAGGCGATAAGAACCTGGACACAAATAGAAGAACATACACAGGCTTGGTCTGCAATAGAAGTAAAATCCTGTAGTACTTCTTTGTATTCCTTGCTCTGTGCTCCAATAAACACACGTTATCGGCAATATACTAATAACCCAATTGTGCTCCACTCACTTAGAATCTGGAACCAATGTAGAAAGCATTTTAAGATGGAGAAGCTTCTATCTGTGGCATCCCTGCAAGAGAACCACCTCTTTCAACCTTCACAAACATATGCAGTTTTTAATATTTGGAAAAAATGTGGAATTAACTTGCTTAGACATCTTTATATAGACAACGTCTTTGCATCCAATGAACAGTTACATTCCAAATTTAACATTCCAGCTACACATTTCTTTCACTATCTTCAAATCAGAAACTTTGTTAAACAAAACCTTCCAGATTTTCCTCATCTTGCACCCTCATCCATGCTGGAAAAAATATTGCTCAATCTCAAGGACTTAGACCCCATCTCTACAATATATAAAATCATTTTACAATCCCTCCCTTTCAAAGATCCAAGAAGACACTGGGAAAAAGATCTTTCAATTAATATATTAGAAAAGGAGTGGAAAGTAGCAATGCAGAGAATTCACTCGAGCTCCATATGCACAAAGCATACAATTATACAACTCAAAATTATATATCGAGCACATCTGTCTCGACTAAAACTCTCCAAAATGTTTCCAGGGCATGATCCAACCTGCGAACGTTGCAACCAAGTTCCAGCCTCACTAGGTTACATGTTCTGGTCCTGCACCAAATTAACATTATTCTGGACAAACATTTTTAATTACCTTTCAGATAGCCTTGGACTCACAATCCCTCCAAACCCATTAACAGCTGTATTTGGTGTTCTTCCAGAAAGGTTTAAAGCGGAGAAAGACACAAATTGTGATTGCATACACTACACTTTTGGCACGTAGACTTATTCTCATAAACTGGAAGAACCCAAACTCTCCTCTTTTAAGTCAGTGGGAAACCGATGTGTTATATTATTTGAAGTTGGAGAAAATCGAATACTCAGTTAGAGGATCCGTACAGACTTTTTTCAAAATATGGCAGGATCTAATCAGTAATATTTTAAAATAAGTTCATAAGGCACAGAGAATTTATTAATTTAGGTATGTTTACAAGCCTTAAATTCAACGCCGTTTGGCTTGCTCTCTCTCTCAGGGGTGGGGATCGATCTGTTCTTAATTTTTCTCTTTGTAAAAACTTGATTGCTTTGTATGGATTGTAATAAAATTAATAAAAATAAAAAATAAATAAAAAATTCCTCATCATCAACATTAGTTGCATAAACATTTATCAAAATCCTTTTACAGTTAGCTAAGTCTCCCATGACCATCACATATCTCCCTTCAGGATCCAATACTGCATCTAATGCTACAAATGAGACTGTTCTATGTATGAGAATTCCCACACCTCTAGTTTTCTTTGTAAAACTAGAATGGAACATTTGGCCAGTCAAGTCTTTTTGCAGCTGGAACTGATCCTAGCTTAGTAAGTGGGTCTCCTGTAAAAATACTATTTTAGCATTTAGACCTATTAGGTGAGAGAGTGCTTTCTTTCTCTTTAATTTGTGATTCAGGCCTTTAACATTCCAGCTCACGAAGTTAACTGTTCCATCATGGAGACATTGATTCTGAGTTTTTGATGTCATTTTATAGTCTTAACTGGAAGTGAGACAGCTTCGGCCTTAATTTCCTATTTCCCCAATAGTTATTGCCATGCAGCCTATTATTACGTTGGTAGTTATAATTATAAAGATTAAAAGGATATATTAGGTATAGATCTAGCCAGCTCTCTTTCTCTCCCCCCCTTAACCCCCCACCCTTCCTTTTTGCCTCCCCACATGAGGCTAGAACCTACTTCACACAGTCCCAGTCCTCTGACATACCCAGAGACAGAGCACGTCTAGACCAAAACAAGCGCCCACGCAGCAGCGTTTTAGGGTTAAAAAATAGAGATATCTTTTACCAATATAGTCTAAATACTATATGCATAAAATGTAATCATTAACAAACTGTGCACTTAGAATATACTGTATATAATCTTCAGCAATCTTAGTGTATTAAGATAATACACCCGGATAATAAACCCTGGGAATGGTGTTAGAAAGTGGTCCAGAATAAGCATAATCAGTCTTAATGCAATAATAGCAATAACAATAAACCAAGGGTATGATGTTAAACAGTCTTTTTTAGGGTAGAAAGAAAATAATTAAAAAAAAAAAAAAAGTAATTAAGCACAAATGTCTATAACTGTAATTAAAACATAAACAGATAGCGTCCGAGTAATAATGAGTGACAATGAGAATATATAATGATAAAAACCTGTATTTTAAACAAATAGATCAGACAGTAGATTATTAATCCTTGCCATATCATTTCTCTACAACTACTGTTTTTTCTTTTTAATATGTAGATCAAAACTTCGCACAACACCCCATGTGAGTCCTCAATAGTTCTTTATATAACTTAAGTATAACATCCCTTCACTTGTATATATAACCCAATATCCTGTTAGCTTATTAGCACTCCTGATCACTTCTGTACACTGTGTGGAATCCACCATGATTCCTAAGTTTTTCTCATAAAGTGTACTTTCAAGTTTCATACCTTCCACTGTGTATTCATATTTAACATTTTCACTTCTTATGTGTAATACCCAACATGTACTTACATTAAATTTGTTCTGTCTCAGATTTGCTCAAGCTAGCATTACAACCAAACTTAAAGGATAAGTTTGGTATTTTTCAAGTCAGTGTTATTTCTAAACAAACATGATATATATTGTCATGTGATACTGTGTTCTAAAGTTAAGCATTTTCTATAAATTTAAAAAAATATCATGCCCAAACTGGTGCTTTGGAATGGAAGCTAAGGGGCATGAGGCACCACTGGAAAATAAAAGGTTAAAACTTACCAAATAAGTCAAAGACAGATGCAGCAAGAGCAGCATCTTGCAATTATACACATATTATAAAATGTCATTTTTAAACAAAAAATACCAATATTATAAGATTCAGTCATTTTGAAAGAAGACCAGCAGTGTATGCCCCCTTTAGCGTTTGTCCTATTCCGCAATAAACTTTTGTCCCAAATGTATGTGCTTTCCTCTCAAAAGACAAAATCACAATAAACTTTGCATGCCATGTAGCTGGCTATGTTTTGATTTATTCACGCAGAAAATAGAAAACACATCCTTACCTCAAGAAAAATGGTACCAGGAATATGACATGTCAGAAACACAGAAGGCAAGAAGAATTCGGCAATGCTTTAGATTAGGTGTCCCTAATTATGCTGTACTTACCATGTAATTACCTGTATAATTATAGTAACTAGGTGTTTTTGTCTTGTAATTACCTGTGTAATACAGTGGAACATTATAATTAAGTACTCAGTTGTAATTGTTATTCCACAATTTTTATAAGTACATATGTGCTTAACCACAACATTATATTGTGTTACAAAGTAAATACAAGTTAATAGCACCTAGTTACTTTGTAATCATATGAGTAATTACATGGTATGTACAGCATAAGTAGGGACACCTAATCTAAAGTGGTACTGAATTCTTATATCAAAACATTTGCTGCTTCATTTGTACTTTCTTGGCTTTTATTTTCTGCTCGTGCACCATGTCCCATAGTCTCTACTATAAAGTTCTAATGTTAGCAAGAGATTTTTTTAAATTTATAACACAACTTCAAATGGCAAAAGCATATATACCATGTCAGAGAAGAAATAACTTTGACTTGAAATATGCCAAACTTATCCTTTAACCAGCTTATTCTTTATATTCTTGTCCAGATTGTATGCATATATTAAAAAGAGCACTGGCCCCATTACTGATCCCCAGGGGATACCATTTTAACATCACCTAATTCCAAAAAACTTCCCCTCACCATTACCCATTGCATTCTGCATCTGAACCAGTTTTGTACCCACTCATTCACTTGAATTCCCTCTCCTTTTAGTATGATCACCATCTTTTCAAGTGGTTCCTTATGAAAAGTTCCCTGAAAATCATGTATGTTTGTGCATGAATGTGCCCTGTGATGGACTTGTATTAAGTTCAGGTTGGACATTAGTTCTTACTTAGGGCCAATCCTGCTGGAATATGATGCAGGTCTTGGTGCTTCTATATCTGAAAAGATGAGATCAAACATTAATTAATTGAATTAATAAATATTTAAAATACTTGTCATCTTTGTAAAGTTATCCTCAAAGATAAGTCATTTCAAGTATGGAGTGTGATCATGAGAGGAATAACATGTCAGAAAGAACAAATGTTGGGGTGCCAATTCGGTCATCCCCGTTTAATTTTGTCAGTCCAAATGTAACCAAAAGGCGCTCTGTGGCACAAACAAAGAAACAAAAGACTCAATAACAATCTCTTTAGGGCTTAGAATGTAATATTCTCTGAATGTGGGTTGTTTTGTCTTGGTAGAGTAATATATTGCTCTCTAGTTTCCCCTTTGTATTAATAAATGTCAGAACGCCTCAAATCCCACAGACTTACCACTGTTTATAAGGTATTATAGTATAACACTTCTCCCCACCTTCTCTTCTATATCTATAACCTCAGGCAATTAGGTATAGTAAAAGACAAGCAGGAGTTAAATTACAATTTAAACAATGTATTATTGGTAATATGCATAAATAATAACAATATGCAAAGTACATTTGAATATTGGCAACCATACAACCTGATGTGTAGTTTCAGGCGACACACAGACTTATTAGTTACTTAAAAATGTCTCTAGTTCATTTGTGGTCAGCTTTCAGCCACATGTCTGTTCAAAATGGCTGCTGAGCTGTGCTTTCCATTGTGTTCTCCTTTCAGTTCATCAGTTTGGTAAGTGATGCTTCTTCATCAGATGTTAGTAAGAGAGAGAGTGTGAGGTTAAGCAAGTAAATTTATAGATTCTCTGTCCAACCCCTAGAGCCAATAGGACGTCGCGGTACTTAAAAACATTTGATACAAGCCAATTCCAAACAGCCATACTCCAGACCAATGGGGGAATAGAACATCTTAGCACCTACCCCCAAACCATATGTCAAGGTAAAGCTTAGCAGTTAGGCAGCCTGGCTTTCTTGCGGGGGTTGAAGGGAAAGACTTTAGCAGAGAAATGCTTGTCAAACCGGTTTAAGGCACTAACCCCCCACTCGCCCCCCCCCCCACCCCACTCTGTTGCAAAATTCAAAGAGACCCATTCCTGGTGTTTGTAAACATGAATGCTTCTCACATAATGTAACACTAATATTACATTGCTTTGCCTAAGTTACAAATAAAGACATACAAAATATCAGCTTATATGTAAAATCTCACATCACAACATGGGTGAAAAGGGATGGCACTCCTTTCTATGGGATGCTCAAATCACAGAATGACACTTCCCTCCACAGGGCTTGAGATTTCTTGTCTAGGGACTATAATGGCGGGACTCAATCGCCCTCACTGGGTTTTTTCTCAGCACTTTGAAGGGAAAGGAAGATGACAAGATTAGCAGCGGCACCCTCTCTCACCCCAAAGTGGGTACTGTGTACATTAAATGAGCCCAGAAGTTGATCTTCTGATGTGCATGCTGTGATGTATTGCCAGCCGTTCATCCCGGCCAATACCCCCACTCCGCCAGGTGGAGCCCTCCCTGCAGTATGGAGGTGCCCCGAAGACCAGCAGGGCATCATGGACATTGGAGTCTTTATGCACAGCTCTGCTGGATACCATGGGGGACGCTAGGAGACGCTACAGGGAGGAACAAAGTTTATTTGCCTTATGCCCCGGAAGTATGTCCGAGTCACATGGACAAGGGGAAAGACGTGCTTCCGGGGTGAAGAAAAGGACTTTAGATCTGACCCGGAAGTGATAGGAGATCACATGGACTAGGGATTGGAACACTTCCGGGTCAGGAAGTATAAAAGGATTGTGGGAGCTCCCAGATGGTGAGCTGAGTTGGGTGGAAGGGTGGCAACACATCTGGGAGTGGAGGATTATTGTTTTTTGTGATTATTGTGAGTTATTGGATGAGTATTGTGGAGGAGAGGGTGCTTTGTGCACTGAGCAGAATAAATATAGTCTACTTTTGGACTTTTATCTGGTGTCTGGCGTCTTGGTCAAGGGTTCAAGGGAGCGATAGAGCCCCCTATCTGCCACAATGCATTACAGTAGAGAGATAACTGGGGCCGAATTCCAGCCTTTATGACAAAAAACAATACCTACATATTATTGTAAATTTTGTAATCTATAAGAAAAATGCCAAAAAATCAGCATGTAGTAAGCTAAAATGATCAAAAATATACTGGGTTTTGCCTTTTTTCTATAATGTCATCAATAACTCTTTCCTTCATTTACACTGATAAAGACGCACCTCTGAGAGAAGGACTTTCACTGCACTGAGTTCAAGTCAGTATGGAAGTGTCAGGCAGGTGTGAGCAGTTTAAGCACAATGAATGATGGACGCATCTTTTAAAAACATGCTTTCAGCGTTGCCATCAATTTATCAAATGAATTTGTCTTTGTACTGCAAGGAAACGTACATGATCATACAGTAGTCAGACATCTGCAGAGGCTTCCATGCTTTATCACACTAAAGTTCATATTGTTATCACACTTTGTATAGACAGATGCAAACACATGAAGTGATGGATTTTGAAAGCAAGCAACATAAAATAAGGAACACAATAATGTTAATGGCACCACCCTACAGTTACTCAATGAGCATTCATCACATTCAGTGAGTACAAATGCTAACTGATATGGTAAAGTAATAAAAAATTGCAGCAGCAACTAGATTTGGCAGCCTGTGCAAGCTGTAGTGAGAAAACTGAACCATTTTTAAAAGAAACACCAATTTATATTTTAATTAATAAAAATGGTTTCATTGCTTATTTTACGATAAGCATGGGCGTATAAAGCAGTGGGGTCATGCTCCTCTACCACAATGACAGTGGAATCAGTATATTCCACCTCAACATTGGATTACAATTTTATACCACAGTAGGCTCAAAATTAACTTTGTCTTACATATCCACTATATTTCACAATCGATTTACTGGTATGTGTGTCCAGCACCATATGTCAGTTGTGGTCTCTACAGAGTGCTATTGAGCCAAACTTGATTGCTGCCTGTCAGTCAAAAATAAGTAAAAAGAAAATTATTTTATTCTTTTAGATGAGGGTTTATGTATGTCCAGTACCTCTGTATCAGTCAGATTCTGCATACATTCTTTGTGCTAGCTTATTACTACTTACATCATTCCTCAACATATATATTTATATAGAGTGAGTTCTGTTCGAGCCAATGCATTATTCGAGCCAATGCATTATACTGTATGTGTGTGTGTGCAATAAATATCAACCCAGAAAAATATCATTTGCATTAAGTCAATTTGGGTGCTGCCAGCAATGAGCACAGCTCAAAACAGGTAGTTAGTAGTCAGTAATAATCACAACACGACAATAAATTCTTGAAGAAGCAAGAGTTTTTCTAAAATAACACCTCTAGTACCTTATGTTCACATGCTCTAACCTGGATAGTTCTTTGGAATTAGCTAGCTGCTCTGCAATTTTTGATACTAGCTGGCTTGACTAGTTTTTAATTGCCATAAAGTCACAGTGTTTTTGTTTCAGAATCCCAGCTGTGTATACTCATTTACTGAGGCAAATGCAAGCTGTATAATATTTTGACACAAATTTAAAATAAAACCAAGTCCGTTTTACTTCCTATATGTCATCTCTCCCAACAAAAAAGAATTGTGTAGCATGAGCAGTAAGCATTACTCTTCAGCCATGAAGGCTAGAATTATAATGGACATACTGCATGCAACATTTGAAATTAATAATTTAAAATCAGAGATTTTCCCATGTACATGTTGTAATCAGAACATAAGTTTAGTATGTCACTGTCCTCTGTACAAATATATTTTATACATCTACTTTCCTTTCTACTCACATGCACAGAGCCAGATTTAGCACAGGGGCTCATCATTTAGAACTGCTAGGCAAAGCAAAAGACAAGACAGATAAATACAGCTGGGGAAACGTGCAGTCAGACTTATGACCATTGTATACTATTTCTGTGTATCAAACTCAGCATGAAATTGTATCCTCTTTGCCTTGTTTGGAATGGCATGACTCACTAATGTGGGGGCCTGCACATGAAGGAAGAGTATAAAGCCTTAGAACATTGCCCGGTACATCTTTGAAGATGATGGACGGATGGGAGATAACATCATCCAATCCTGAAAATCCTTCCAACACAGCAGCGAAAAATGGCAGACCCTACACATTGGGCCCCCACTCCAGAACTGGGTTCTTGCCATTGGCTTCCTTCATCTGTTATGCATCATAAACTGTCATTAAAGAAAGCTAAGTTCTTTCTCCTATGTGATTTCTTACCACTGTATGACTAAGGGTGGGGTATCGCCTTTCTATATTATACCTACTGTATATAGAATCGGGTTATGTAACCCGTATGTAATGTTACAAAAGAACTCATTCCAACAAGAGAGCTAATGCCCCCTGCTGGATACACATGTATTCATCCATTTTGCACTTACTTTGCAGGTTTAATGTACAAGGGAGTAAATATCTTTCCAAGCCGGATTAGCTGCATACCAGGAATCAGCCTTTGCTAGATTACATACACTCAGTGTGTCAATTTAAAGTTGCTGATTTACCTAACACACACACAACCTCAGGAAATTGCTGAAGAACCTGGGTTTCGAGAGGAAAACTCAATCAGAAATGGGGAGAATGTGCAAATCTTCTATGTAGAGTGCCAGGACTCAAATCAAAACCAGACTCTGAAGATGTGAGGCAGAAGTGTTAAACACTGACTCCGTGCCATTAATCACAGGTCTTCATGTACACAAAGTTACCAAAGCACACATGTTCCAAATGGCCCAAAACATTCAGTATCTTAATACAGCAAGACTGTGGCAATGGAAAAATGGTGCATTCAAATTGGCAATGAATAACACACCTTACATTTCCCATGAAAGGCCATGGCTGTGTGCTGAAAAGGATGTCAACAGTTGAGCCTTTGGTTCAGGAGGATAATAAGGATTTTGGCTTGAAACAGTTTATTAATTCTTTGTTCTTGCATGTCTGTTTCTAGGGTTATGGTAGATAGATAGATAATGGCACTTAGTTTTGTTTTAACTCTCTCCTTTGTTATTACCTCCAGAAAGTTGCATGTGTGGCCAATAACAAAACCTCTACCTCTTATTTAGCCTGTTGATTTGGTGAGCATCTCCTGAAGCGATATTACCAGCTCAGTTCACTAAAGCGTAGAAAAATACACATTACAATATGTGAACGCAGTCTTTTAAGGAAAAGGAGTCAAAACAGAGATTTCTTATATTGTTCTTTTGTGCTATTATGAGACCAGTCTGGCCTGTCATTGATGTGGACCTTGTGGACGAAGTTTTCAGACCAGACAGCAGGTGAAACAATAAAGCACTTTATTATTTATTAGTTAGGTGCACAGTGAGAACAGTTTCAGAAAAGCAGACAATCAATACATAAAAGTGTCAGGGCTCTTCTGAACCCCGTCTGTTGGGTGGGGTCCCCTTTTATACCCCTAGCATGCGTGATTTAA
>JANRMT010062790.1:63199231-63220502 GCA_026402145.1 Polypterus bichir lapradei | reverse complement strand
CTCCTTTTGTTATGTCGTTCAGATGTAAACTAAGGGAAACGTGATAAGGCAGACTCATGTGTGGAATGCATAGACCTTGAGTCCTTTGCACAAACATTTTTCTGTTTGCTAAAACAAAGCATGATTTTGTAAAGCCTACTTCTCAGACATGACTTAGTACAAGGGAACGAAGAGAACATTCAGTTTCCACAACCTCCAAGTACTTGTAGGAGTCCACTACCTCTTCATCCATTTCCTAAACAGGGTGGATCTTTTGGGTGGCGAAAGTACAGTATATAACCATTTCCTAGGTTTTACTGATGTTAACACTAGAATTACCAGAGCCTAAGAGAAAACCCGTAAATCTGGCTCACCTTAAATCTGTTCGCACTTCTCTGTGAGTGTCTTTTGTCCTGTAAATGTGCTGATTAAGACAAGCAGCAAGCAGCCTGCTATTCCATCCCCCCACCGTCGCAGAACGTTCACAAACTTCTCCCAACTCGTGCCTTGTTTGATTATCTGGGAGTGAAGTGCTGGAGTTTTAGAGTGGAAATAATAGATGATTATTTGTTTCTACAATAATCTGTGTAAACACATTGTTAATACAGAAACTTTTTCCATATTTTAGTAATAAATGTTAAAAAATGTAGGCATAAACCTTAGAATGTGTGAAGCCTGAAATCCAAAGATCAAATAAACACTTTCACAAAAGATTCAAAGACAATAAAACAGCTTCCGTGGCGTAGCGGTAAGATTTGCTGACTTGTAATGAAGAGTCTCTGGTTCGATCCCCACTGCCTCCTATATTTGCCGTTTTCAGTAGTGAGTTTCTCTTATTGTTAATATTATACAGTACACACATACATTTGGTTTGCGTCTGTAACAGACCGTGTACATTTATAGTACTGTACTTGTAAAAATTACCTTTTTTAATTACCACTTCACGATCACGATACATACTACCGACTTAGGGATCTAATGCTGTTAGTTTTGGTTTGAAACTGGGAGTAACTGTAGATGTGAGTGGTGTTTTGAGGCAGTGGAACTGTACATTCTCTGATCTGGAGGGATAAAAGCTGACACACAAACGCTGGTGAATCTGCCTTCTTTGTGTCATTTGTTAAGTTGCAGACAATTCATTCCGTGCCAAGCAACAAAGTTCTCCACCTGACTCCTATACTCTGTCTAATCTCCTTTATTAATACACCAAATAAGTGCAAAATCATCTGAGAATTTATTAAAATAACTGCTGTCATATTTATAATTGGAAGTGTACAGAGTGAAAAGGAAAGGAAACAGGTTTGTTCCTAGGTGCTCCAGTGTTGCTCACATACGTTTTAGAAATACAGTCCTTGAGTCTCATAAACTCATTAAGATCAAAAGTTTACTCCTTAACAGGGATGGCTGGATAGTACAGAAGACAGCTGAGAAATTGAAAATCTATCTTCATAGTGCTGCCAATTTTGTCTAGGTAAGAATATGCCTTATGGAGCAGATAGATAACTGCATTCTTCACTCCAGTCTTTATCCAACAAACTGTGGCAGTAGGGGGCGCTAGTGCTCCCTTGAACCCTCAGGGATGACTCCAGACACCAAGTAAAAGTCCAAGACTTTTTATTTTTAAGCACAGTGCACCAAGCACCTTCCACACTACTCATATACAATAAACTAAATCCCAATAAACACAATACTCTCCTCCTCGCCCAGACACTTTGCTCCTCTCCCACCCAGCACAGCTCAGTGTCTGGACTGAGCCACAGTCCTTTTATAGCCCCTGACCCGGAGGTATTTCTGTCCCATCAGACCATAGTTCCTAATTCCTTCCGGGTCAGGGCAATCAGTCCTTTTCTTCAACCCGGGAGCACGTCATTTCTTCCCGTCACGTGACCGTGACGTACTCCCGGGTCATACGGCATCACAGAGCCCATAAGCCCCCCCACAGCGACTCCTGGTGGTCCCCAAGGTATCCAGCACGATCCGGGGCACGATCCTGCTGTCGGGAGAGCTCCTCCTGGCGGCCTGGGGGTGAGGACCGGCACGGGAAGCCGGCAGTCCTCCACAAAACAAACTGCAGTGGGTCCAGGTGGACTCATATAGTCCAGTACTATCCTCTCAAAGGTCTTCATGGTGTGTGATGTAAGTGCCACTGGTCTGTAGTAATTGGGGGAAGAGGCGCCTGCCTTCTTTGGAACAGGAACAGTACCACAACTGTAAAATGTCTGTCTCAGAATTTGATCACTGACCAAATATCCTAAATTCACATTGACAGTCTAAGCTACACTTACTCTATTGTGTCGTCTTTCTGCTTATTTATGCATGCCTCTGCTCATGCATGCTCACACCCTCTCTGACCTCACTTTCTTTCCTCTCTTTCAGGCCACACCTCTTCAGAGTAGCAGCGGCGTCTCCCACAGGCACGTAGACCTTCGCAAACACCCAAGTTCAACTAAAGTAAAGCTGGCAGCTGGCCAGGAGAAATAACTAGCAGTGAGAAATCAAAGTCGATCGCTCAGAGGGTGGTGGAAACTTAAAGCCGACGGTCTTAGTGATTCAGCTGAATGCGGAAAGCGCTGAAGCACCGAAGTTACTACAAAAATGAAGAAGATGATATCAACACTAAACGTAACTTCTATCTGCTCTCTGCCCGTTGAGGGCACGTTTACATGTTGTGTGTCCTGCAGCATGTACAGTTCTGGTTTTCCGGCCGACAGTGTAGACAGCTTCACCTGCCAAAAGTGTTTAGTTAATTTAGAGTTAGTCGGGAAAATACGCAAATTGAGGCCCGCGTTAGGAACCTGATAGCAGTTAGGCAAACCGAAAATTGGATCGAGTCGGTTTGTTTAGACAATTCGGCTACTTCTGATTCGGCTTCAGTCTCTCCAGGTCCCACTGTAGTCAGTGTGCGGCCGAAGTCAGCAGCACCAATTCAGCCACAGGGCAAGTGGGTAACAGTAAGACGGTGTCTAAGAATCCAAAATTTAGTCCCTCGGCACCCAGGTCAAAATCTGGACCCAGAACAGATTCTTAGCACTCTGTAGCGCGCCTGTGGAAACTGAGAATAAGAAAGTGCTCATAATTGGCGATTCCATAGTGCCGAATGTTAGAATTCCAAACTATGTTAAACCAGCAGTTAATGTTAAATGCCTCGCAGGGGCCAAGATTTCTGACATAGAGGCTGCATTGGACCATCCAGGCCGCAGTCATGTGATCTTAAATCACAGGCTGTTGTTTATCCCACCTGTTACTATCCTGAAGCTGTTACCCATAACCCCTGTTGTGGGGCATCCAGTAAATTTAGTCTTGATGCAAACCTTAAATTACGTGATAACCAAAAAAATAAGGTGTATAATTAGACCAAGGGATAAAACCACACCCTTCGCCAGGGGCATCTGTAATAAAAATTTACTTCAAAATAAAACAAAAAATATATCACCAGTTCAGAAAGAAGCATGCAGTTTTAAATGCTGCTTATTGAACATTCTATCTCTTGGCAGTAAAGCTATTTTGATAAATGATATTATATTAAGTACAAAATCTGATCTGTGTCTTCTCACTGAAACCTGGCTTAGTAAATGTGACACTGTTCCCCTAGCTGAGGCGTCAGATGGATACTCGTTCCTTCTAAGTCTAGAGATTCTGGTCGAGGAGGAGGCCTTGGAATAATTCATTGTAACAAAATGCAAATCACGTCTAAAAATTTAGGCGACTTTACATCCTTTGAGGCATTCATTTTAAATATTAAAACAGATTCCAACACAATTATAGTGCTAGTCTACTGACCACCAGGGCCATATTCATTGTTCATGACTGAATTTAGCAACCTTGTATCTGATTTGGCTATAAATTATGATCATGTAGTACTGATGGCGGATTTTAATGTATACATTGATGTGGAAACTGACACTTTTAGCAAATGTTTTACTTATTTGTTAAATTCAGTAGGATTTTGTCAGAATGTCAAAGGTTCAACTCATAATCATAACCACACATTAGATTTAATTATAACTTACAAAGTTGAAATTCAAAATTTAAATATTACTCCATTAAATGAAGTTATTTCTGATCACTACTTAATTACATTTGATTTAGTCCTGCCCTTGCCAACGAACTCACAGATTAAAACAAAGACAGTGAGACATCTAGATTTTAATTCTGTTTCAAAATGTATAGATACTTTGAGTAAGTTGAGTGTAATTGTGGAAAACCATTTAGATCAGTTAACATCAAATGTAAACGTGGAAAACAATTTAGATCAGATAACATCACATTATAATGTGACCTTGAGAGATGCTCTGGACACAGTGGCTCCCCTTAAAACAAAAGTGATCAAAGCACATAGAAACTCTCCCTTGTTTAATGAAAACACTCGAGCTCTTAAATTGGAGTGTCGACAACTGGAGCACAGCTGGAGAACAACAAAGCTACATGTCTTTCAAATTGCACGAACATAGAGTGTTAAAAAATATAAAGTTCTCTTTAAGGCTCGCTCAGAATACTATTCTACAATAATAGATAGCAATAATAAAAATTAACAAATGGAAATTCAGATCTACAGTGCAAAAACTACCAACAGATATTAGAAGTACAGACTTTATGAACTTCTTCAATGAGAAAATTAAAAATATAAGATCCAAGATCTCAGCATCACAGTACAAACCAAATACTAGCTTACCATACCCTGCCTCACATTGCATTCAGCACTTTAGTAATTTTAATCTTTTAACTGAGCAGGAAGTCTTAATTTTAATTTCTAAAATGAAGCCCACTACTTGTTCCCTAGATGCAGTGCCAACAAAACTAGTAAGAAGTGCAATGGATGTTCTTGCAGCGCCTATTCTAAACATTATCAATAGTTCATTATTGCATGGCACAGTACCTGATGCAAAAAGTCAGACCTAGACCCACACATACTAAATAATTACAGGCCTATTTCAAATTTACCCTTTCTCTCTAAAATACTAGAAAAAGTAGTCGCCAAACAGCTTCAGTCACAGCTTACGCATTACAATTTATTTGAGAAATTCCAGTCTGATTTCCGTACTGGTCATAGTACAGAAACAGCACTAACGCGGGTTGTAAATTACATTCTGATATCCTCTGATGAAGGAAACTCCACTGTAATTATGTTGTTAGACTTAAGTGCAGCATTTTAAAACCATTGACAATTCTATTTTATTGAACAGGCTAGAAAATGATGTTGGGCTTACAGGCACTGTGCTTGCTTGGTTTAGTTCTTCTTCATAAAATCGATTCCAATTTGTATAGAAATGTGCTGACAGTACTCCATCATTATACACAGAAGTGAGATATGGTGTCCCGCAGGGCTTAGTACGGGGACCTTTACTATTTTCAATTTACATGCTTCCACTGGGATCTATCATTAGGAAACATCGTATGCAGATGACACCCAGTTATACCTTTCATTTAGATCAAATGAAGTTTATCCAATGTTGTCTTTAATTAGTTGTGTTAGTGAATTAAAGGAGTGGATGGATGATAACTACTTGTCTTTAAACACAGATAAAACAGAGATGTTAATTGTTGGAGGGAATGATGCTGATCACAACAATATTCTGTCATCATTTAGCTCAGTTGGAATCACCATTAATTTTACTGAATCAGCCTGCAATCTAAGAGTTATCTTTGACTCTAGCATGTCATTTAAAGTGCATATTACAAAGTTGTCCAAATCATGTTTCTTCCATCTTACAAATATTGGGAAATTAAGGCACTTTCTAAATAAGCAGGATATTGAGAAATTAATTCATGTATTTACTGTATTTCTAGTAGGACTGACTACTACAATGCGGTGTTCATTGGATGTTCAAACTGTTCTTTATACAGCCTCCAGTTAATCCAAAATGCTGCTGCAAGAATTATTACAAGAACAAGAAAATACGAACACATAACTCCAGTTCTTAAATCCTTACACTGGCTCCCGGTGAAGTTTATTGCAGATTTCAAAATCCTCCTTTTAACATATAAAGCATTAAATGACCAAGGTCCGGCTTACTTGTCTGAACTTATCATGACTTACAAACCAGAGCGCACATTAAAATCTCAAGATGCCGGTCTGCTTATGATTTCAAGGATTAATAAAATAACAGTGGGAGGTCGAGCTTTTAGCTACAGGGCCCCTAAACTGTGGAATGGTCTGCCTGCTATTATAAGAGATGCCCCTTCGGTCTCAGCTTTTAAATCCCGGCTGAAGGCTCACTACTTCAGTTTAGCATATCCTGACTAGAGCTGCTGATTAACTGTACTGACTGCATCTCTGTTCTTAGTCATTAGCACTAAACATAAGTAACTTGATAGTTATAATTAGATACTAACCCTCACCTATTCTGTTTCTCTTCTCGGTACTCAAATGTGGCACTCGGTGCCATGGCCCACCTGCCAAGTTGTTTTGACTGCCTAAGGTAAAGTCATCCCTGATGGAGGATCGCAAGAATCATGGGAAAGAGGTGTCCTTTCATCGGATTAACACTATTTCAGCTGTGGAATGACCAAATGGGGGAGGCAGCTGGATGGATGAGGTCTAAGGGACTCTAAACAAATCTAAATCATATTATATGATATCATCTACTGTTAAATTCTGCTCCGTACTTCTAAAAAATGTATTTTTATACTAAATTGAGGATTTGTTCTGTTCTGTGTATTGTATTGTATTGATCCTCTTCTTTTTGACACCCACTTCACGCCCAACCTTCCTGGAAAGGGGTCTCTCTTTGAACTGTCTTTCCCAAGGTTTCTTCCATTTTTTCCCTACAAGGATTTTTTTGGGAGTTTTTTTTCTTGTCTTCTTAGAGAGTCAAGGCTGGGGAGCTGTCAAGAGGCAGGGCCTGTTAAAGCCCATTGCGGCACTTCTTGTGTGATTGTGGGCTATACAAAAAATAAATTGTATTGTATTGTATTTAGCATCTCCTTCCACAACTTAATCTTTGAATTGATTACAGAGCTGTTTATAATCAGCTTTTGCAGTGGCCTGCATCCTGGCCTGACCTGGCTTTCAGAGCAGCCAGTAAAATAAACTAATGGTGAAATTATATAATGTTATTATACTGGAAAACAAGCAGGCATTATTGCTCTGTAGTGGGCACAAATCCTATATTTGTACCATTTGTGAAAGTGCTCATTTGATATTTGGACTTAAGCCTTCACACATTATACACTTCATGTCAAAACTTTGTTGTTAGTACTAAAACATGGAAAAAGTTTGTCTCTTAGGTATGTGTTCAACATTTATTGCATTTCCTGTCATCCTACACTTTCATAGATTGTTGTAGACACGGAACACACATGAAATGCATGTGTTTCAAATATTTTTTATCCTATACAGCTGTAGGTACCTGACTCCCTGATAAACAAGGCTTGAGCTGGGAGAGGTTTTTGCACTTTCTGCGGTGTTGAGAGGATGGGATAGTAGGCTGCTTGCTGCTTGGGCTTATTGACACATTTACAACACAAAAGATACTGACAGAGAGGTGCGAGCAAATTTAAGGTGGGCCAGATTTACAATTATTTTTGTAAGCTTTGGTAATGCTAGTGGTAACAATGGAAGGTTTCTTTTCTGGTTTCTGGTTGGATGGTTTCTTGCTTTTGTTCAAGTCAAGTTTTGACTTTGCATGTGTCTCGCACTCTGACAGTTCAACAAAAGCGATGTGATGAGAGGTACATACATCTGCTACTTTTGTGATTAAAGTTATATATGAAGGTTGTTTAAAAGTTTATAATATACTTTGAAATATATTTGGATGTTGTGTGGGTTTTGGTATTTGCGTATTTATTTTGTTTTATTTTTGTTTCAGATTTTAATGAAGTGTAGAATATGGTCAACATTTTTTTTTCCTTTTCCCCGCAGTGACTGAATAGGGTACACAAAATGTATTATTTTATTTTTTTATTAATGAAACATGTACGCGTATGTGAGTGGAATGATTTGTGTTTTTAAATGTACATGTTGTTCTTTATTTAACGATAGGTTTGTTAATGAATGTGTATTGTTTTTACTTTTATATTTTTAAAGTGCGTCTCTTGCGCTCTGACAGTTAAACCTTAGCTCTATGATGATAGAGTTACTAAAACAGGTTTACTAAGTGCATTCTTTAAAAAATGTTTGACAGACTTCTGTGGCACTGAGACATTTTTTGAGTCTTTTGTCTATTGAAGAAATTCAAAGTTGTCTTTTTTGTCCAACACTTCAAACTTTGTGGAAGAGTATTCAGCGTTACCATCTAGACACTGACAGTAGCTCGGGAGTGTATATTTCAGACTCACAGTTGAAACTGCAAACATCATCTATGCACTGTGGATTCCACTGACAATTATTTTTTGTGGTTCAGTGCTTTTTGCACATTTGTTTTGATATAAATATTATAGAACTACAGTTTATTTATTTATGAAGTGTTGCTCCACACTTTATCAGAGGATGTTGTGAGACTAATATTTAAAAGTGAGATGTATGAGAATCTACTGTCTCCATATTCATACAAAATTCCAAGACAAAATGGTGTTTGTTGTTTTTTTTTTTACTCTGTGCCAAGGAAACTGATGTATATTGTGTGACTTAGACTTGGAACTCACGGCATGAATAAGCTTCCAGTCCGGCCTTGATTGATTCTATATACTTTTTCAGGTGAGTACAAATTCCGTATAGGGCCCCATAATCTATGGCAGTATAGAATCCCAGGAGACTTCTCCTGAAATGAGTTGAATAGTGGAGGAAACAGATTATGCCACCATAGAAAGTGTTCTTTATAACAACCTGATGTTATTGTCGATAAATCAAAAAAATTATGAGCTCTGCACTGCACTATAAAAGTAACTTCATACATATGCAATATAAACTTGGGTGCTGCAGTGAAATGCTTTAATTAACATTGAGGAGGACAAGTACTCTACAGCTAGTCTGAGCGTGTGATGAAACCTCTTGCCTAATTAAACTTTTTGCTTTTCTTTTCCTTAGTCTGAAAGAACTTGGCAGGGTGAATTTGGACTTCCTCCAAAATATTGGCACAGGTTATGTTTGAGGTCAGAAGACTTTATTTACTCTATGCAGTTTTGGACATATTTCTTGTGGTGAGCAAAAGCTGGTTTGAATGAAATGTACTAATTAAAATTTCAAAACCAATATGAACCTTTCAGAAAGAAGGGAATCTCAGTAAAATTAAACAGACTATATATAATAAGACTCATGATTTCAACAAGAAAATAAATGAATGGTGTTTTTTTATAGGATTTATTAACTTATTGTTCTGTTGTCTTAAAATAGCTTTTTTATTATCAGATTGGCCAGAATTTAAATCTGAAGCTATTTGATCCTCTGCCACCAATTTTTCCACCCTAATACAACTGACGTTAAATTTTATTTTAGAAAAAGATTAATTTGCCTTATCACATTGTTATATCCAAAATTTGAGGGGTGTACAGGCTGGATGCTTTACTGGTTGCAGTGTATACATAGCTTGAAACGGCCCTGGTTAGGGTGCCAGTCCATTTTTGGGCCCATTCACACATACAACTACACTCAGAGTGTGGCCAATTTGGAATCACATAGTAATCTAAACTGCACAACTTTGGGTGTGTTGGATGAGCAGATATTGGAAGAACAAGCAGAATCCACACAGACAACATCCAGATATGGAATTCAAACCCAGGATGCTTGATCCATGAAGTAGAAGCACTAACCTTTGAAGACAAGTTTACATAATGTGCTATTGATGGCTTCTAGTTGTGATGTAAAGCCACAATATTCTACAGAAAACACCTCTTAAAAACAGTATATCTTTACTATAGGGTGAGTATATTAAAACCTTAAAGGAGACATGTGGAAAGGTCTTTAATGTTACATTACTGCTTACCAGTTTACCTTTGGTCAGGATGATCTGTACCTGGACAGATAATCTTGTCCTATTTTACCCAACTATGTCCCTTCCTCTTCAAGTTGCCAGCCTTTACAAAACATGTTTCAACCAAATGGAGTCAGTCTGAAAAACTTTCTAAACTTCTTTAATGTGGATTTTTGACAAGGAAAAAGCAAACTATTACAGGTACACAGCACACATTCTTAACACACAGTACAAGTTTTGAAATAACGTAAAGTAGTGACCTACTTGAATAGTCAGGAAGCTAACATCTGAATAACAAACTGTGAGGGACAAAAGTATTCAAGGAACTGAAGAACAAGAAAAACAGTGTTTATATTCTACAGCAAAAACTTACAGACATTCTAAACATGATAAGCAATGGTAACTACTCTATGATATTTAGTTGACATTCATGGGCAATGACATCAGAAAGGTATTAAATTGCCATGAGGGGCAGTGCAAGAATTCAACAAAGCATATGCAAATGACAGATAGAGAAGAGGTCAAGGATTTCTACTGATGCTTTGACAGGCACATTTTCATTTTTGGTGCGCCAAGGGAAAAAGGCCCTGAAGGCATGACGAAATTTTGGGGTACTAAGCCAGTAGTCCCCGTTTACTTCTTAGAACAGAACAAAAATATTGCACGATGGCATCAAAACAGAAAACAAAAGAGGCAGGCTTAATTGACACTGGCCATCAAAGGTTAATGCTATCTGTTGTCAGTATTGTGATCATTCTGTCTTTCAGCTCCTCTGGACAATATCTGACAACTCCTTACAGACAGTCACGTCTTTATTCTCTGTAGACTGGAAAGGGCAGGTACAATTGCCCTCCTCGGGCAGCTTCTCTGCCCTGCAGGAGAAAGGGAAGACAAGACTATTAGCGACCATGCCCCCTTCCGGCTTGTAGCAGTATTACATACTGAGAAAAAGCCCAGAGCATGAACCTCTGTGGTTATTAGTGGTGTTACCACACAGCTTATGAGTCTGTGGTGCAAATCCGAAACTAGTTACAGTCTGTAGGGCTTGTCTGTTTTTTCTTTGTCTGCATAGATTTCCACCAGGAATTCCTCTTGCTTCCCACATCTGATATGTATTAATTGAATAACTGCAGAAATCAGATAAATTGGAATATTTTAGTTATGTCAGTATGAGTGAAAGCTTATGTATTCATGAATGTGTCCTACACTGGACTGGCATGCCATCAGGTTTCCAGCTTCCATCAGGTGTGTTCGATACCAGCTTCTGTGTAATGTAAATACCCGTCTATATATACATTATAAAATTAGTTTAAATTGATTCAGGGTTATGAGAGCCAAATGCCAGGCTAATGGAGGACATTTGTAAACATGTGGTGCAGAGTCAGTTCCAGGCCAGAATTCAAGCAGAAGCTCTAGAACTGTGGGACAACAGTACTCATCACTATCCCATTGTGCTGCAATATGAAAAATCTGTGTTCAAAAAATGTAAGAATAGCCATATTATTATTATTATATAAATCTAGGAGAAACAGCAAGGCTTGCTTATCAGATAGGAGCATTTGAAGAACTAAATGTTTATTTTTATTTATTGAACTTTATTTTACATTTCAATCTTCAAAGTAAAACTTCAACCTCAAATTTACTGTTACATGTATAGGATACAAAGAAATTCCTAATTACATCTATGAAGAACAAATAATTACTATTAAAATTTAAACATATATTGTGAGAACCAGCCCGACCACAGACAGACAGACACCGTTCTTAAGTCAGCCACACACGGTTTATTTACAATATTTACAAGTTCATAAGTCCCGCACACCACTACCCATCTACCACAGCGGCTCCTTCCCAGCATTCCGTATTAACTTCCATTTCCACCTCATAAATTGTCCGCCTGTCACTGTTTTGGTTGTCTGTGTTATATGTACAAACCTGACTGCATTTACAGAAAGAACTTCAGAGTATACTGGGACAGATTCCCCAAACCTTTATAATCTCTTTTGTCTCTTCATTTTACAATATATGTATATACTGCCAAGCATGCATGCCAAAGGCTCATCTTCCAAGCTCATCCAAGGTATGTGGTACCATCTCTGAATAAGAGGGTGCTGTCACTAACAGCCTTGTCTCATTTTTCCCTCACAGTGCCACCCATTAAGGACATCACAGCCTGAGAAGCCCCTCCCCTTCTTGTCCAGACCATATAAAAGCAGACGCCATAGAAGGTGGAATTGTATTTTGGACCAGAGCGCCCAGCAAATTGAAGCTCTCCCAAAGCCTGACTATTTTTTGTTTAAATGCCAATGCCACTAGAGGGCAATTACTCCTTATTTTATATTTGAGCACCTGTTGCTTTACTTTGTATTGTTATTAAACGGGTTTGGCCCAGTAGGCACCCCAACTTTTTTTGGGAAGCATTCTGCCTTTGTCACTTGCTCACCACTCATATAAACACCTACTTAAAAGGATAAAAAAAGAAAATCTATCCTGATTTTTTTTGTCTGCAGTAGAAAATCTTCTTTAGTACTTTCACATAACAACTTATTGGTGCCCCTAAATAAATTACCTTCTTGACACCCATTATTCCTAAACAGGACACCATTCACTGTCCCTGCTTCTTTCCCAGAATGGCACTAAGATTTACATTTCCTGTTGCTGCTGAATGTTTTCTCCTCTGTCCACACTGGACCCTTTGTGACACTCTTGCATCACTCTCAAACCTGCCATCATTTTTCAAAGGTAAGCCAAAACATAAGCAGTGACAGACAAACAAGAGTATTATCATGTATGCATGAAGGTGGTAAACAGTGGTATGTCTCTATTACTTATTAAATGTTCATTTCTAGTGTTAAAGTAACAATGAGCTAACATATTTTTTAATTTACAGTTATTATATTTTAATTCAATTTACCATTGATCCATTTCCAAATTCTCTTATCCGAACTCAGAATTATTAGCAACTAGAACCGTCTGTATGCTGGTATCACACAGTGATGACCCTGAAGAGGAAAATCAGTTAAAAAAGCACACAGCTTTAACAAAGCAGCCAGCATAGACTCTTACAGAGAGACCCAGACACCTTTAGTAACTCAGGGGTCGAGGGAGACTAGGGGCGGATTGAGAGAGCCATTTTTCCAAAAGAATAGCATTGCCTGGCCCCAGAAGTGACCCCCCTCCAGTGCCTTTGAGTCTAGGGTCATAAGGAGAGGAAATTAAGGGGAAACGTGTTGAAAAAAAAGCTCATGATACTGTACAATACCCAAAAGGTTTATGAAAATCTACAACAAAACAGCAAGTCAAGTGGCAACGTTGATATGCTTTAAAAATTTCTGGATTAAACATTGGGACAGTTTATTAGCTATATGTTTCAAGGATGAATGTTCTTCTCTTGTTTTTGAAACTTCTTATATGTTTTATTAAAGCTCATCTGGAAGCAGGAAGAGAAAGAGAGACAGGTGGAAATAGAGAAAGGGACTGTTTGGCCATATTTTGTCAGGAAGGTACATGTGCATCCCTTGGCAAGAGACATGGATCGACAGCTGTTTATTTGTACACAGAATGACAACTGGGTTCTTTTGTAATTTTTTTTTATTTTGTTTCTTCTTTGGACTCAGTCCTCTCTAATGTGTTTATTTTTCACTAATAGCACCAATTTTTGTATACTTTTCGTCTAAATATAATTCTGAGTGCAAAGAGTCAAAACATTGAAAGATGGCAAATAAGCATCTTTACAAAAATGGAGAGATGGCAAAAATTATTGTAAAATTCTATATAAGACTTTGTATGTACTTTATAGCTTCCAAAATGTATTGAAGTTCTCAAAATATTTTCAGAAATAATGCAATATATCATTACGAGTTTAGGAACAGGTTTGATACTGACTGTAACATTAATGAATAGAAAAAACAGGTCTAAAAGGAGAAATTTAAATACATTTCTATGATAGAAAATAATTCATGATATTACATACATACACATCTGCCATTTCGTTTTATTGGATCTATTTATGTCATTACTTGAGCCTGTCAGGATAGCCTCCAGCACTCCATTGCTGGCTACAACACAGGAACTGATGCCAGATGGGACACCTAGCAGTCACAGGATTCACTTATATAATAAGCCACTGTACATTCACTGACATCTGGCCAGTTTATAAATGGCAGTTATCTGTCATACACACATCAGGACTTGGGAGTACACTGTACCCAGAGAACGGCCAAGCAGGCATGGAGAGATTGTGCAGACTTCACACTACCATGACTCTCAGAATCAGGTTACAAATAGTTTTGAATATAAATGATTGTTAGTATTAATGTTCAAGCACAAGTGGATTTCATTTATATGCCAACTAGGGGACTTACCCCCTGCTTGTTTCGCTTGCCAGCCACTTCGCATCTCTGCCGCTCGCGTTGTGAAGAGGGGGCTGAACGCACCCCAAGGAGACACGGTCGCTCCTCCGAAACCCCCTCTTAAACGGTGATACAATGGGAAACAAATACAGTTTTTTTTTACCTCCTCTTTACTCGATCAGCTGCTGGCTTGCTGCTGCAGCCGTGCCGCATAATCTGCATGTTGCGTGGTGCTTCGAACATTTAAAAGCCTGTACAGCAGCTGTCCTACTCTTTGTCTTTTATTTCCGGCCCCAGGTGTGGTTAAATATCTTAGCACTCTTGGTTAAGTCTCATCTTGCGGGACGTGAGTCCTTGATATTTTTTAGTTTATAATTTAAAAACGGAATAAGAATCTGAAAATCTAACAACATCACATTAAAGTTCAATACATTCTGAAAAGAATTATACAAAACATATATATGTATGTTTTAAACAAGGAACTGGAAGGTGGAATGAACTCAGTTTTGCAAACCAGGCTAGTGGATGTAACTCTAAAAGTAGCTTTTTGCTTTTTAGTTGAAGCTGTCACATATATGTTTTTAAATTGTTTATTTAGAATATACAGTTAGTGTTTAAAAGCATTTAAAACATGACACATTTTTTTTTATCTAGCAACTGCATTTTGTATTTCATATTGGGCACAAAGCTATAACTATAACAATATGCAACATTTTACAAATACTGAATAAGCTATGGGGAAAATCTTCACTAGTTAATACAACATGTAAAATCATGTTTTTTTAACTGTAATTCTAATTTAAATGACTGCATCTGTTACTACATTTAATGAATAAAAAAAACAATGAAGTAGGTATTATAAACAAAAATGCAGAAAGAGATAACTTTAGCATATTAATAGCCTTATTTAACCTAATTCCATAAATATGCAAAGAAGCTCGCTCCTTTTTAAAATCAGCACACATTATAAAGGGCACTGAATAATAGATTTTTTCAACATATTTAGCACCAGTGTTTACAGAAAATACTTTTGAGTGATGGAAAAACAGGAAAAAAATATGTATAAAGGCAAAAACTTAAATCTCTTCAGAATATTATTTATTCCTATTTCCAGTGTATTCATTATGAAAAATAGCAATTAAATATAAAAAGTAAAAACTAACAACACACACTTCACTGTAGAAATAATAAAATTACATCTGATCACTTACCTAATAAGAATGGTTAGGTATACTTATAGAATAAATAATAATAATAGTTTTGATCACTTACAAAAAAACAACTTTATATTTGGAGTAAAACACTTCAGATTCTCTAAGCAATTGTCGGGGGCCAGGAGCTTGAGGGCCTGTTGTAGCTCTTAGGAACATAATAATATCATTTAGTGAATTAATAGTTGAATATGGTAATAAAGAGGCCATTGTTGCTGAAACACAGAATGCTGAAGCAACTGTAAATTTGCACAAAAGTGTTGTAACCAAGTGGCATCCATTTCAGGGTAGTGTCCATTTGTGGACACTATATGATGCAAAATAGTGATGTACAGCATGTTTCTAATCAATCTGCAGTTCTGCCATATCCACAGCATGCAGACACAACATTGCATGATATACAGTACAACTTCTTTATAACAAAGCTATTGCATTGTGTTTAATCAGAACAGTCTGAGTGCCTCACACATTCATTGTTATTTCCCATTATTAATCAGCACAGCCCAAGTATCAAGGTAAACCATGAAAATAATTGCCATAATTTTGAACTGAACTACCAACTGTTGTCTGTGTGACTAGAATTTGCAGCATGTTCAGTGTAAATGGAAGCTGTCACAAAGTCATTTTTGAAGTTACAGGCTGCTATTTGATGGCAACCAACAATGTTTCAACACTTAATATATGAATCATGTGTTTTTTTTATTTTGACTGTTTAATCAGAAATGTTAATTTGATTATTGCCTACTATTGTTTCAACTTATGTTTTTAGAAATTACAACAATATCATCATACCAACTTCCACAAATGGGATAATAAAAAAGTAAAACAACAAAGAAAATAAAGGAAACATTCAATAAAGTTACCAGTTAGATGTTTAGATACAGATTAGATATGAAAAAATAAACTTACTAAAATGGTTAAATATCAGAGCTAATTTTAGCTGAGAGTTAATATGCACAAGGAAAGATTTCTGATGAGCTACAGAAGTGAGCATATTTCTCTCCTCTATTAGTACAATCAAACTGTTCAGGCTGCTGATTCATAATTCTACCATCTTACATAAGCTTTTAATGCAAGTAAGCTGTCGACAGTTGGGGAAAATATCAATGCTGAGTTTAATAATAAATACCCACTACTGAGGAAAAAGAGACGTTTTAATGAAAGTGTTTACTTATTCAAGGTTCCATTATTACTATTTTAACAGTATCTTCTCATTAGTGATTTACGTAGTACTATACTTGAAGTACTTCTTGGCACTTTGGTTGATTTCTGTAAACTTCAAGATCAGAATCTTGGGATTATTTTTGTCAGTAGCCTCTCTTTTGAGAAACAGATTCATTCTGTGGTCAAGAGTTACTTGTTCCAGCTTCGTCTTTTAGCCAGGGTTAAGCCTTTTTATCTCCTAGTGATCTGGAGAAAGTTACTTATGCTTCTGTCTTTTTTTGGCTTGATTACTGCAACTCTTTGTATTCTGGGATCAGCAAATCCCTGAAATCGCAGGTTGCAGTTGGTTTAGAATGCTGCTGCTAGTTTTTTGGTTGAGGCAAGAAAGTCTGCCTCTGTATCTCCAATTTAGCCTCTTTATAATCCCTGCTTGTTAGTTTTAGAATTGGTTTTAAAAATTGGCTGCTGGTTTTTAAATCAATAAATGGGTATGCTCCCACCTATTTATACAAATTGTGTGTTCTACACCAGCCATCCAGAGAGCTTAGATCTACCGGTCAGTTGTCTGTTGTGATTCCTCATACTAAGTGATAAACTAAAGGAGGGGGTGGCAGAGCTTTAGCTGCCACTGCACGATGTCAGTGGAATTCTCTTCATTACTACATTAAAGATACATCTTCAACTGATGTGTTTAAAACTGGACTGAAGACTAATTTTTATTCTGTAGCTTTCCATGATCTTCAGTGATACTGGCGATTTTATTTTATTCTGTTTATTTTTATTTTATGATTGTTGTATGTTTTATGTAAAGCACTTTGCCTACAACATTGCTGATGTTGTTTTAAATGTGCTCTATAAATAGATTGACATTGTCATTACTGTGTGATTCACCCTGTGTTGTATAGTGATTGATTTAATCCATGCCACTTAGAAATGTCAAATGAAGGAAGGGGCCTGTATGGTCCTCAGACTTGCAGAGAGCCCCTAATATACATTGGATATCAATATAGCACCTTTTTGAAATTTCCGAACGTGTCATTCGTCTACTTTATTGAGTAAGAATCCTTTCAAGTCAAGAGGTCATCAGTTAGGTAAAACTAATTTGTTCCAGAATTGTCCAAGCCCACCTTACTTTCTCAAACAGTAAGTGAACAGATCAATGTTTGGCGAATTATGCTTCTCAATTAAAGGTACAACCAATCAGAAAGTAAAAGTAATATATTCAATGATTATATAGTTATATATATAGTGGCATACGACCACCTCTATACTTGAAGGGGAAGAGAACTTATCCAGGACATTATCTCCCCCGGAACACTAGAGGGCAGCCCCCCTGGCTTGCAGTAGTGCTACAGGTTTGGAGCATGGAAGCTCAACCCTGCTGGGGATCAAGGCTACCGCCTGGGGGTGACTGTAGAATTGCGGAGCCCTGGAAGAAGGTCCTCAAGCACCTGGAACACCATCAGGTGCCTTATAAAAACAGCCAGCCACCAGTACTGCGGGAGCCAGGGTCAGGAGGAGGTGAACTAAGTTTGCTAGAGGAAGAGTGGAGGTGAGAGAAAGAAAAAGAAAGAAGAAGAAAAGAAAGTGTTTTGCGCAGTGATATGAACTGTGCTTAACTGTGCTGAGCAGGTGGGAAACAGGGGAAGGTGTTTCCCACGTGGAAAAAAAAAAAAATTAATCGTGTGTACTGAACTTGTGTCCTGCATCTGTCTGTGTCGGGTTTGGGTGGTAGGAGTGCCCTCTGCAGGCCACAATATATATTCCGACATACTTTTGAATTTTCTTAAAGTCCAGAATCAGAAAACACACCCAATTATTTTATCCTCATTGACAAAAGCCCTACACAGCTGCTGAGATCACACAGACTTGGTTATTAGTACAGTATAAATAGTACATAAGTCAAACCCCAAATGAGAACATAAAAAACAAAACAGACAACCAATTATATATTAGATATAGAGATTAAATATTATATGTTTCAAATTCTATATTTATTTATGTTTACACTCCCTGCAAAAGCAATATCATATTTGAAGATGAAGAAGTCAAATTTCTAATTTTTGAACAGCAAACTGAACCACATACAGTACTACAGGTGAATAAATTGCACTCAAAAAAATAATGTTTTAACCCAATGCATAAAATGTAAATGTAAACTGAGCAATATACCATTTATAAATCTCAATAATCTTGTAAATTAAGCTTAGACATGCCAGGGGCTGGGGTATCCCATAAAGTATCAACCACCATTATGAAATGACACAAGATCAACAAATAAGAGGTTTGGATAATTGGAGACCCCCAAGAAGCAACAAGTGCTGGCGCACTGCTAAGCAATGTAACACAGTTGACAAGCATCATCCCCCAATAACACCTGCACTGCAGTTTAAAAACAGATGAGCTTCATAGTCAAAATTGCTGGGCTACTGCCAGGACCACCAGCAGGACAGATGGGCTGAGTGTAAGCAGCGGGTGTTGCATCCAATTCAGTCCCCCTTGTTCCCCCATTGGCAAAAATGTCAATCACAAATCAATATCAGTGATGTTTCACGATCAGGGCTTGCACAGAAATCAACTCTAGACCTTGCACTATCATTGCAAGTTACAAATTTCATTCTTTTACAAAAATGCAGTCTTCTTTATGAACACTCCACCATTGAACCTATAGAGAGTGCATATTTCTGTGACTCATTCACAGGTGTCAATTGCACATGCAATGCTTGATTCTTTCCATATCATATCACAGAAGTGCTAATTATTAAATGACAGCACACTACAAGGCACCAATTGCACCACAATAAAGTCAGACAATGCACCTCACTCAGTTTTTGCAAAGCGCGATGCAGCCTTCATTTTTGTCATACCTCCTGAAATGCCATCTTGCACCCTCTGAGGGTGTGGGCACCTCAGGTTGTTAACCCCTGGTATAGGGTGTGAGATGCACTTAATTATTTTCTTAATCTTGATTGGTGTAGAAAGATGTGATTTACAACTATGCAAAATGATCTCAGCTTTTATATGCCCATGTATTTTCATATTTGTTAGCATCTGTCATAGTGAACTCAGGCTGTTCATATGGCAGGACCCCGTCAGATGTGTTGAATAAAGCATGTCTATTGGAACCATTGCAGGGGTGATCTCAGCTTTTATTTAAAAGTAAATTCCCCAACATATGCACATCTACTCAGTGTTGTTGCAGTTGTAAAATATACTTTAGACTTGAAAATATGAAAGAAAACGTGACACTAAAGCTCAAATACATAGAACATAATGATAAGAGTTAAAGAAAGTCAGTTTCCCATCTCAGGGCTGATAGGGAAACCTTTAAGTACAGAATGGTAGGGCAAAGAAATACCATTAACTGAGAATAGTCTCAAGGCACAAACTGAGGCAGCCTTTCACAAATCTCATGTGTAATACGACAGACTGCTACTTTACACCTACTTTCTTAATAAATGAGCTCACAACCTTGTATTTAATCCAATTAACTATGGCACCTTTTACAGGAAGATGAATCTTATGATGGAGATAAATTACAGCTTTAAGAAAATCACCCTATAGATAAATATGATTCTTTACGTTACTGGTAAAATCATTTTTCCTCCGCATAAGGTTTTGTCAGAAAAAGTCAGTCTTAACTCAATAGGTTGCAGAGCATGGATGGTCGTCCTTGGTCTATGATTTACAGAGCTTTCAGCACTCAATTACAGGCATATTTAACATAACATTCTCAAACCTGCGTTATACATTCAGGGCTGTGGGGTACCACAGCATATCCTGGCAACAATATCCCTGCACATAGTCACATGGTCCACTCATGCAAACACCAACACAAGACTAAGTAACCCAACAGTCACGGGGTTTGGGGATGTGGAAAGGCAGAAAAAAAATAACCAGACACAAGGAAATCCACTCAGACACAAGGAAATCATGCTAATTCTGCACAAACAGCAAATGGGAAGCAGTGCTAACCACTGCAAAACCATTTTTTTTGTAAATGCAAATATTACATCACAAGCAAAAAAAAAAAAAAACCTTCCATTGTTTACCATAAATAGAGTTCCAATCTATGTCCATGTGTTAAAAATTTAATTTACATATTAAGATAAACTAGAATGACTAAAACCACAATGTTATTGTTTACCACTGTCTAAAAATGTACTTACATTGTAAAATTAACTTCCCATTTTTATACCAATGGTCTTCTTTCTTTTTTTATTATAATTGTTGCGCTTCAAATGCAAAGATAAGCAAAGTAGGCCACAAAACTGTGATAACCTTTCTTTTTGATGGCATATTGGGGCCATCTTCTGATCTTTACAAGAAATCATAAACACATTGTTACAGGGTCAGAGTGGTTACAGAAGGTTGCGGTATGTAATAAAAACTGAGAGAGATAATGTCTAAACTACAACAACCTCTTGTGTCAAAATGCTCAAGTTAAGTGAATGAAATATGAAAGCCTAAATATTTTTTTCAGAGTAAAGTTTAAGATAAATTCAGTGTTTTCTTTCTGTGAAGCTGGAAGAATTTAAATTTGCCACTAGCAAACAGACGCATAGTTTGAAGGATATTTGCTTACTTAGATTATATATTGCTCATAAATGTAGCACCTCTGCTTGAATATATATTTTTAACCCTTAAAATATGTTCAGATGAAATTTGACCTGGTTTTGTGTGGAATTAATAATAAAAGCACTCTTAATTTCATCTA